>JXCR01113551.1:0-11869 GCA_002079205.1 Phalaenopsis hybrid cultivar | reverse complement strand
CAACCTCTATATAAAGCTGAAGTATTAAAATAAATAAACAGGAAGTATGAAAACTGCAATGCCGGCATTGCATTAAACCGTTCCGACTATAAGCAATACATGCACATTAGGATGGAAAAATGAAAATCAATCAAGGGCATTAGATGCCATGAAATAATTTCAAAATACGGAAAAGAGATAATGGATTGAGTAGTGTTAGAATAGAACCAAAATAATTCTTATTAATATAAAAGGGGGTATATAAACTCATTTCAGAATCCACCAGTAAAAACAAAATATAGTAGAAAAAAAAAATGTGATAATAAATAAATCAAAGCTAATAGCTCAAAATAATAACAGGAGTTAATAATGGCTAGTATTAATCATAATATTCTAATACTCCCCCTCAAGTTGAAGCATAGATGTCAGTCATGTTCAACTTAGATTTGAAGTCATCGAATAGTGGCCGAGAAAGATATTTGTGAGAATATCCACCAGCTGCTGACCACTAGATGATACAATTGGAGCACAAATTTCTCTGGATTCAAGTTTTTTCTTAATGAAGTGTCGGTCAACCTCAACAAGCTTGGTGCGATCATGCTGGACTAGGTTGTGAGCAATGCTAATGATGACCTTATTATTACTAAACAACTGTAAAGATACAAAGACTGAAATACTTAGTTCGTGAAGTATGAAGCGTAACCAAAATGCTTCAAAGATTTCCAAAGACATGAATCAAAATTCAGCTTCAATACTGCTTCAGGTAACCACTGATAACTTTTTGTTTTTTCACGTGACAAATTTTCCAATACAAATAACCAGTACCCTGAGATAGAACACCGATCATAGACGTACCCGACCCAATCAGCGTCTGTGTAAACGGCAATAGAACGAGAGTTGTGACTCAAAAAAAAAAACAAATTTGAGCCCGACGTGCTTTTGAAATAGTTGAGAATTTGGTTGACAACTTGGAGATAGTACTCATAGGGATGATGCATGAATTAACTTACTATACCAACTACGTGACATATGTCGGGGTGTGTATGAGCGAGGTAGATGGGTTTCCTCACAAGATGTTGGTAGTGAGTAGTATTTACAGGAACATAATTGGGAACATTAGAAAATTTTTTATTGGGATCCACCAGATCATACACTGGCTTGCACAGGAGAATGTTGTTCTCTAGCAAAAGGTCAATCATAAATTTGCACTGAGACAGATAAATGACCCAAGATGTCCGAGCAACATTCATGCCTAAGTAGTACCGAAGAGATTCCAAGCATTTCATTTAAAATAAAATAGACCTTTCAGAGACTTTAATGTTGGTAGATCATTACTTGTATGTACAATATCTTTGACATAAATGACAAGGATTACAATCTGGCCACTGGAGGAATGTCAGAAGAATATAGTGTGATCCAATTGAGCCTGGGTAAACCCATAGCCCGCCACCACCATTGTAAACTTGTCGAACCAGACTCGTGGTAATTGCTTCAATCCATAGAAAAATTTTCGCAGCCTACATACTTGCAATGAGAGGCAGTGCAGTCAAAGCCTAGAGGAAGTGGCATGTATACCTCCTCCGTAAGATCGTCATTCAGGAACACATTTTTGACATCTAGCTGGAATAAGAGCCAATCCAGATTCACTGCAAAGGATAATAGGACCCGAATGGTGTTTAATTTAGTAAATGGAGCAAACGACTCCTCATAGTCAACTTCGTAAATCTGTGAGTACCCTTTCACGACCAATAATGCCGTGTTACGTTCAAAGAATCCATCTGGCTCAAGATTGATGCTTAAAATCCATCGGCATCCAACTGTTTTTTTATCTCGAGGAAGATCAACGATGTCCCAAGTATGGTTTTGCCGAAGGGCATTCATCTCCTCCATTAAAGCAATTTTTCCGGTTGGCTCTGCTAGTGCAACATGAATATTATATGGAAGCTAATGATCAATTAGGGTAGTAGCAAATGCTCTGTAGATTGGCAATAAACTGCGGAAATAAATATAGTTTGCCATGGGATTAAAAGAGCATGCTTGATTGCGTATCTTACTAAAGGAACTCACTTCCTCATTTGGAGTAGTAGTGCTGGGGATGTCGCCCGGAGGGGATTCAGGGTCTTACAAAAGGGTAGCAAGCTCCAACATAGGTGCATCGGGATGAGTGAGTCGAGTGCAGACGTGGAGAGTGGGAGGAGAAGATGGTGGAACTAAAAGGACAGAGGGCTGCTCGGTGGTAGGAGAAGTGGGGGAACATCCATAAGAGTAGAATAAGGAACAATGTCAAAGAACTCTAGCTCTCCTTCACTGGTAGTCGAGTTAGGAAAGTGGGGAACACTTTAAGAAAAGGAGACATAAACACTCGTATAGAATTTATTTATAATAGAAACAAGGCTTCCATAATCTTTTTGAGTGGAAGAGTATCCGAGGAAGACATATTTTATAAACCTGAGATCAAGTTTATTCCGAGTTGGGGATGTGTTCAGAACAAAGGCTGTACACCAAAAAATTTTAGGATCTAAAATAGAGAAGACGAACCAATTGGCTAAAGGGGTTCAAAAGTTGTGAATTTTTTCAGGAACTTTATTGATGAGATAGGTGGCGGTAAGTATGACATCATTCCAAAAATAATTTGGGACAACAAAAAGAAACATAATGAAGCAAACAACGTCGAGGAGATGCCGATTTTTACTCTCGGCTGCCACATTTTGTTGAGAAGTGTCCGCACAAGAGTTATGATGGAGGATGCCTTAACTTATCAAAAATTCACATAATATAGAGTTAAAAAATTTACAACCATTGTCTGTCTGAAGAACTTGAATTGAGTCATAATGAAAGTGTAGAAGTTTTTGAAGGTGACCGTAGGTTCATATTTGTTTTTTAAAATATATGTTATTCGAGTGTTGTTATCAATGAAAGTAAGGAAACACCGTTTATTAGCATAGCTGAGAGAGCGAAAGAACCTCCATAAGTCACTGTGAATAAGTGAAAAAGAAGCGAAAGGCGTATAAGTGTAGGATGGATAAGAAACACGATGAAGTTAAGCTGACATGTCTCACATTTGAAGTTTGAAGGATTTTTATTAGTAACCATCAACACATACAGTTATTTTAGATATTGGAAACTAGAATGACCTAAAAGACAGTGCAATAACATAATAGAACATTCAGTGTAATGAGATAAACTGCAACTACAAGGTGGAGAGTCCTTGTTTTCCGTGCTTTTCTCATGGAAGATATAGAGTCCGACTACCCGTTTAGCAGTCCCAATCATTTTCACCTAACAAGGCTCCTAAATGACAAACATGAAGAGAAAAATGAACAATGCAATCAATGTCATATATCAACTTACTGAAAGACAACGTTACACTTCAGCAGAGTTACATGTAGTACTTATTCCAAAATTAGACCTTTTAAAACAACAAACTCTTTACCAACAATAGAATTGTGGGAGCAGTCACCAATTTTAAAGTATCTTTCCCTGAGCATAGATAGTATGTCGAGAAGGAATGAGAGCATCTAATAATGTGGTCCACGACACCTGAATCAATAGACCATGGATTAGAAGAGTCAAAAGAAATAAGTGTCATATGATTGATACCTTAACGAATTTGGAAGATTGACGAGCAAAAAAAGAGTTGACTATATCCAAATAACTTGATTAAGTGCTCCATTTTACTCTCAAGAGAATTGGAGGATTCAGTAATGTTCCGGGTAGGGGACGGTTGTACCATGATGGATTCAAATGTCGTAGTGAGACCCTTGACAGAGGAGGATTTGATTAAAGGTTTGTATGCAGGTCTCCTGTGGAGCTTCCAACACTTGTCACGAGTGTGGTTGGGTTTGTGACAGTTAACACAGGTAGGGTGACAGGCCTGGAGTGACATGGAAGAGGGTTGAGCACTATCAGGGACCAATACGGACGCTTCGATAGAAAGAGTGAAAGCACCAAGCATGACAAGTATTCGACTCTTTTCATGACGAATCTCAGTGAAAGTAGAGCGAGCAGAATGAAGAGGATCCCAACCAAGAATACAGCCCCGGACTTCGTCAAGATCTTTATTGAGGCCTGCCCGAAATTAAAACATGCAATACCTTTCTACAATTTTCTAGAAGAGAGAAAGGTTGGCCGCAGAGTCCCTAGTGTGGTCATAGTACAGGTCACATCCATCCATAATGCAACTAGATCATTGAAGTACTAGGTTGGGTTACGGTCTTCGATCCCTATTCTGCTCTCAAATTTTCTTAAACACCTCATAGAGTTGGCCGAAATTCCCAACAACCAAGTATCATAGGTCGTCGTCCAGAAGACACTGACGAAAGGAAGGAACATGTATGATCGGCCAATCAAAGTCTCCATGGAGTTAATCAGCCACGTCATAAGCATGAAATTCTCTACTTCCCAAGCTCCATATGTCGGGCCAGTCTTAAGAGGTTCAGGAATCATACCAGTGAAGTGACCTAATTTCCCAAGTCTATTAATGACTAACGACACATCCTGGGAAAATTGGAGAAAGTTGTCGTTTAGTTTAAGAGTTGTGATCAATAAATTCCTGTTGTTTTGCGGTCCTCTAGTCGCAGAGGGATGGATGTTGGAGTCGATCTTCCAGTGGAATCAAGAACACCATCTGATGTTGGCTCAGTGTTGTGGGACTCCACCATAATTCCGATTGAACCAAAGGAGATGTTTGGTTGTTGAGACATCGGAGGATTCCGGTTGCCGGAGGGGAGAGATACAGCCTCAAGAAGGGGTTACAGCAACCCTGGAGAGAGACCTGACTGGCAGACAAATAGTCCAGTGGATGGGAAGGAATCCTGGCCAACTGAAACAAGCTTTTGGATCGCTGGAAATGAATTTTGGCCGGCTGGAAGGGGAGACAGAAAGAGCTCCGACGAATCTGGAGGGAGACTAGGATGTTAGGAAGGGCTCTGACGGCTGGGAGGTGGCCTGACAGTCAGGACAGAAGTTCTGAAGGGGAATCCAATTGTCTGGAAGGAGAAACGACACTTGGAAGGGCCTGCTGGCGACAATTAGAGACCCAACGACAGCTAGGTTAGGACCATGACTCTGATATCATGTTAGAATAGAACCAGAGAATCATTCTTATTGATACAAGCGGGGGGTCCACCAGTAAGGAAAGAAATAAAAACATGATATAGTAGAAAAAAAGGAAAATAATAATAAAGAAATCAAAGCTAATAACACAGAATAATAATATGAATTAATAACGGCTAGTAATAGCCATTAATATTTTAATAAGTAGAATCATTACTAATAGAGAATGTGGATAGCCAATATTCAACCTAACATAATGATGATTTTATGCCATAGTCAGCAGTGAAGTGAATATGGAGCATATTATGAAGAACACATCTAAAAAAGAAAACCACTAACCTAACATAAAACACCTCAGAAAAGTATAGACAAAGAAAAGCCTAGAATGAAGAAAACCACCTAAAAGCATGGTGCAAATGCTATGATTGAGTGCTACATAAGTAAGTTGATGTCGTAGCATACACCTACACCTAGTAAGAACAATTTCCTTGTAATATAGTAAGAACTACTTTCGTAAAGGTGATAGACAAAGAAAAGCCTAGAATGAAGAAACCACCTAAAAGCATGGTCCAAATGCTATTATGGAGTGCTAAACTAAGTTGATGTCTTAGCATACACCTACACTTAGTAAGACAAGCTCCTTAAAATATAGTAAGAACTATTTCCCTGAAGGTGTATAGTTCTACACCATTTAGTAAAATTATTCATCAAAATAATGCATTCAAATATAGCTTTTCAACAATCTAAGTACCAACACAATTGAGTTCACATTAACATACCTGTAGAAGATAACATAAAATGGAATATCCAGCCATGCTCTCAACAAAATTTCTCTACAAAAACCAATAGATATGAATATCAAGAAAGAATTTCTATTAACATGAAAACTTATGAATGAAAATAAAAAAAAACAAGAAAGTTTGATCAGGATAATTATAGCATAGTAAAAAAAAAGTCATCATACATAAAATTTCATAAGTTGATCAAAAATTTTTTGATAAATCTCGATCACAAAATCTTTTAATTAATCAATCATCAAAAAAATTAAAAAAAAACTGGACAAGATTCATCATTTAACATCAAACATGTATAAACTAGTCAGCGTCACTAATTTCTTGTCCATTGATATATTCCTCATCAAAATAATCGATACTCCAACTTTTGAATAAGCAATTAACAGACAAATATAGCCACATATACTTGCTATCCAACCCACTTAGTTTTATTACCTGTTTGCCAATCCAAAATTTTTGGGGGGGAGGGGGAGTTGAATTTACATACATACAGCACAATTCTTATGTATTTACAAATCTAACACCCAAACTTCAATATTTACATGAGTAGCACTCAAATTTTTAATATCACATCAAAAATACCACTACACCTATTTCTAAAAAAAATTAAATACACCTTTTCATAAAAAATTTTATCACACCAATGTGTTATAAATGTAATTACGAAAGTTTAANTTACAAATCTAACACCCAAACTTCAATATTTACATGAGTAGCACTCAAATTTTTAATATCACATCAAAAATATCACTACACCTATTTCTAAAAAAAATTAAATACACCTTTTCATAAAAAGTTTTATCACACCAATGTGTTATAAATGTAAGTACGAAAGTTTAGGAGATGGATATGTAAATATATAAGAAGAATCACAGACACTAGATATACAGTTGTTAGGGACAGAAAATAGTCTGGCAGTATTTTCCAGTATCATTGTGCTATTTAAGCTCCAAGCAGCATGTCTATTGTAATTTGCAACAAACACAAGTTTTTTTTTTCTCTGGAAACCTAAGCACGACAACTAGAAGAAACAATGTTTTGGCATGATTCATGACATCTCTCTCTTATCCTTCTACTTTACACTACATGTTAACAGGACTTCCTGATCTTAGTCGGGTTTAGCAAATAAAATACCATACACATCAGCAATTTGGAAATAATATAGAAGATTTCAGTACAAACAATAAATGAATAATATTCTCATGTATTGATGTATTGATGTCATTAAAAAATCGACCTGATTAAGTACAATTCTTGATGTACGTTAAATAAGAAAGTTTCGAGAGTTAAATTCAAGATCATTCAAGCTCCAATTTAAGCAACTTTATAGCAAACTGAATATCTCAATAGTATGAAACTAACGATACTAAAAGCGAATCATCCAAGACCAAATGAGCTCAGATCAAGTACTTGAATTATGATTCAAAGTTTTAAAGAATTGATTGAAAGGTCAAATAATCTATTTAGCATTTTTAGAATCAAATCGAGTGTCTCGACGAAAAAAATCAAGCGAGCCTGTGATCACTCAATATTGGCGCCATTACCTAAAATACTAAGAAAATGATCTATGATCAAATGAATCAAGATGAACCGTCCGATGGAGTGTTCTAAGATTTTTGTAAATTTATCAAAATGTTTCTCCCGAAGTTATAAATAGGATCTCATTTTCAACAATAGAAAAAAGAAGCTAAGAGTTAAGTCATCACTTTGACGAAAACTTGAAGTTAGGGACCACCGACAATCATAACCAACCACTACTAGCGGTTGTTCTTATCCAACCAGTTGTTGTAGCATAGTTATTATTAGGTTATTGTTGTCAAACTTTCTAAACAGTCCAAATAATATAACATCTTCTCCACTTAGAGAAAAAAGTGAAACTTTGCAGTTTGAAATATATAGTGGATTACTTTCACTAAGTTAAGTTCCATGATTTATCTCTTTCCAAATTTCTCATGTAAAATTTATGATACCTTTTCTTTGAACACTGCTTTTATCTATGTGTATGTTAAATCTTTGTGAATACTAAGACACTAATTCTCACTCTATTGCCACAAATTTTCTTGCACGCAACATGTATCTAAAACAATCTAATCCATATCATCATCATTGTTACCCGTTACTCAACTACTTGGGCTGGCTTTATAAATCCTCCTCCATTCATCGCATTTGTATTTTACATGAGTTGTTGACTTGATTTTAAAGTTCTTTCTGTACAGCTTCAACTAATGAGAGTATTGAACTTCCTTTTTACCTAGATTGGGAAAAAATTTTCTAGTATCACTAAGTGTAAAAAACTTGCCATGAGCATAACATAGAACAAAAACTTGATCAACAAGAAAGCAGCTTTGATTTGCAACATAGCCTAACGCAATAAAAATCCAAAAGAAGAAAAGATTGATATTCTATTAGCAAAGTTCCAAAATGAAATTGATAGTCACCTACAAGATATTTTTCTCCATTGCACAGATAAATCAAAGGAACAGTCCTTTCACATGCTAGTCATTATAACATAACAAAATGCTTAATTTAAGAGCTCTAAAAATCTCTAACCATTCAATGGCATGTGCCAATAAAATACAAGAGGAATTGATGAGGGATAATGAAAAGGGTTTCCACTAGAATGATGCAATGCAGGTGAATAGAATCAACACTTGCAGATAATATCTTGAAGCTAAAAACTGTAATATCCGGAATCAACTAAAATTAAAAAGCAAAATTAGTTCAATAGCCAAAATTATAATCAAGTGGGATTTCAGTAAAAATCCTTCGGCCAGTCAAACTTACAACAAACATGCAAAACAGCATTAATTTTAAAAATAAAAAAAATTGCCGAGAGCCCGTAACTAGACCCTTTGACAAGGGATCATAGTAGTCAATTGACGAATAAACAAAGCATTCAATTTCACAACAATAACTATGAAGCATGGATGGCTCAAAATGTCTGTGTAAGTGTAAATATGTTAAATAAGGACGAGCCTCTAGCACAAACACACCTTTGACACGGCACAATACGTGTCCAACAACACTAGTTGTCTGAAATATTCTCCAAAATTAAAGCTAAACACAATTCAAACATGCCTCAACAATACAATAACACACATGGGACACATGCAGGGGAAGTCAGAAGCAATTTCACAATAATAAAATAATTTCATTTCAATTTGTTTTTGGCATCTTAAAATCCCCATTTTGACTCGCTGTCTTCTAATTCATTCTCTGCTCACTCATTCTCATTGCAACAAGCCTGAATGAGCACTGGTTCACTTGTAACCTCATCACCAATTTGTTTTGCTTGCAATCTTCATCTTGTTGAGCTAGCCACAACCGCCACTTCCTGCTTACTCCCCTAATTTTGAAGCCATAAAAACTCTCCAACTTTGTTTCGATGCATACAAAAACATTTTTTTTCCCACTCAATGACAGAGTGTGCATTTATTTGAGCTTTTAAAACCAGCTTTTCCTCCAAACTGCGTTTTAATTTTGTTTGGTTCGTGTGTTTCATCAATTCGGTCCGGAACGGGATTTTAAATTACTGTAGAATCACAAACGCGGATTCAGCCCCCTCGTTTCGCATTCGTGAATAAAAAACCAACGCCAACCGAGCTTTGCTTCGCTATTCTACCGTCACCCGGAGCTTTGTTTCTCTTGCAAGTCCTAGGCTCTCCCGCGGGTTGTCTTGCCTTGTCCTACTTTCACATACTAGCAGCCGTTCTCACACCCCTTATTCTTCTCCGCTAGTTTGGTAAGCTCTCCGACACTCCTAGGCGTTCTCGTGGTTATCTTTCTTTATGGAATAATGCCATGAGATTTTCATTTAGCAAAGTTTGCTATGAGATTCTTCTACTGTGTCAACATATTCAGATTCACGATTCTACAATAACCCTGTATGCTAGATAGTTGAGTTGATACAATGGAATCCAAACCCGAATCCGCTTGGAATCTCAATTACTTAAGGATATGGATGAAAAACATAAGATGCATGAGGATAAATAATCCTATCTTTTTATAAATTAGTAGTTTGGCATTATTTATCTAACTCCCTATTTCATCTTTTTAAAATTGAATGAATGATATGAAATGCATACATACATAAGTATAAAATAGAAGAATAATGTTGGATTCAGTCTACAAGTTTACATTTGGTGCCTTTACAACACATGAAAAATTAGAATATTTAATTGGACATCGTTGACAGTCAGTGGCTTTAAAATACTTTGTTTATGTATGATGACGTGGGATCAAAAAATGAGGTGTAAAATGTTCGAAGAGGAAGTACGCATCTTGAAACCTTTTTGATTTTCTTGCTCTGTTGAATTCAAAAATGATACTTTTTTTAGTGATAGAACTGGCTTATTGTCCTTGATTTGCAAATCTGTCCATGTTTTTTATTTCTTAAACTTAAAAAATTTGAATCTCTGAAGGTTGGTTGCAGATTTTATGTGATTTGAAAGATTTAGGTGGTATAAATGTAAAAAAGTAAAGTTTAGGTGTTAGATATGTGAAAACATAGGATTTGGGTGGTATTTATGTAAATACCCTTTTTATTTGGTTGACTAGAATGAAGTCACACTATATATGGTTGCCCTTTTCAAAAAGTTTAAACTAAACTGTATTTATATACTTAAGTGTATTACAATCATTATGTCGAAAGACAACACTTTCATAAATGTGTTTTTTAAATAGAACAACTGCTTCTGAAACATCAACTTTTGAACAACAGATTTTCAACAACAACTTTTTAAACTAGCTTTTCTACAACCACAACAGAAACAAATACACCCTGAGTATCTCTATCCTTCTATGCATAAGTATGACTTTAACTTTCTTCTCTAACCATAATTTCAAATCCAAGATTCAAACTTGACTTTTGTTTTTTTTCTTTTGCAATACTCCTTAAAGTAGATTTTTCTTTAGCTTTAATCAGCATCAACTTTATATTTTGTTTCTCATAAATAATATTTATAATCATAAAAAAACTCGCGCATGACCGATGCCCGGGAACCACTCCAATGCTGACTGCTCATAACCCCCACACATTGGCTAACCAGTCCCAACAGTACCCTTCCAAGTGCTTCCCACCAACAACTTTGCCACCAGCACCTTCCAGCAATAACGCCTCTACCAGGTAACTCCTTCGTACTAACTCACTAATGCAAGTCTCCTGCATTCACAACTAGCAGTCATTTTTGTTCATTACCTACAATAATTATTGGATTAATTGTATCCCTAATTTTGAACCCCTAATTTCATACATTTTCCTAATAGAAATGTTCCTAGAATTGTGCAAATTCAGCACAAATGTTAGAATAAACTACACAGCCAATTCTCTAAATTTTGCAAATAATTTTTTTCAATAATAACAGCATAGAATATAAAAAAAAATAAATAAATAAATTACGTATTTAATTATACAGTTTATGTTAATAATTAAAAAATTTTCGTGTTTATGGCTCTTTATTTCTATTTCATAAAAAGTTATGTCCTCTCGTGTTTGTATCTATAACTAGAATAATTTTTAAATGAAGAGAAATAGATTTTGATGAATAAATAAGAAGTTGCTTATATGGGTCAAGGAATAAAGNAATCTTGAAGAAAATAGCAATCATGTCATGTATTCCAAGAAGAAAAGGATTGCTTCAAGTGATTCACAAGTATAACTGCTTACTTTCAGATTTGGTAAGATAAACAAAAATGGTAAAGGAAAAAGGATCATCAGCACGCTAAACTTATTTTCAAGCTTTTTCATAGCAAGAAAGTGAGACAAAAGCTTCTACATAATAAAATCAAATATTAATTACCTGAGCGATCTTAAAATTTGGAGAGTTCAGTTCATATTTAGCCACAAAATAATCACGCAAGCTCGATATATTAGGAAATCTACTCTTTATTGAATGGATTGAAGCCTACAACAAAAGCAATTTTTTTTTTTTAATTATGGGTTATTTAAAATAATGAATGAAATAGATTTATGAGAGAAACTGATCACCGTATCAGGAATGGTTTCGATAAGGGCAGTATAGGAGGAAGTGACAATGACCTCA
>JXCR01113543.1:43782-96477 GCA_002079205.1 Phalaenopsis hybrid cultivar | reverse complement strand
AATTGATAAAGTATTTTATATTGATTTTCATGTAATTTTCATTCATGTCTTGCAAAGTAATTTAGTTATTTGTTGACGGTTTTATAGTGATAATAGTTATTTAACTAAAATAATTGATATAAGTATTTTATATCGACTTTTTTATTTAAAATTTTGAAATATTTAATTTGAATGTATGTCACAGGGTTATGATTACTCTAGTGGAGTTTGGCAATTTGAAGGCTATGTTTTTGTTCCCAAGGGAACAAATGGTGTTTCTATAATGCAGATTCATAGAGCAAATGATGAAAAGCCGGCTACAGATTTAATGTTAAAGGTTTTTGATGGAGAACTTAGAGCATATTCAGTAAAAGTAGTGGAATCTAATGTTTATGATAGGTGGATGCGAGTGAATGTTATACATGATGTTGATGCTAACAAGTTGACAATTTTCATTGATGGTGTTCAGAAGCTGCAGAGGGATGGAAGAGGGGTAAGTAATTTCTTCTTCAAATTTGGTGTTTATGAACAATTTGGTGAGAGTTACTATATGGAATCAAGATGGAGGGACATTAAAGTCTACAAGAAATATTGATGAAAGATGGAGTGTGTGTGTATAAGAGTGCTATGTGACATGTAAATTTGTTGATGTCGTGTTGCTTTTGAGCTATAAAGTACTATGCAATATGGTTATGTTGGCCTCTTATTAAATGAATGTATCATTAAAAAAAAAAGAATGGGGTCATGTATCTTGTGTTATGTATCTATCGTTTAATGTAATATATGCTACGTTGATGAAAGCTTCATGCGTTAGTACTGTTATGTATGATGAAGTTGATGTGATTTATTTTAACATGTTTTGGTACAATGTTGCATTTCATTTTTCATAATTGAAATTTAGGCTTAACATAAATATCTTATTTTATCAATCATGACGTTTCAATCATCCATAGACGNTAGATGCCCAACGGATCTCTTGATCAATGGATCTTCCGAAGAGAACACAAAGAAGAAGAAGAAGAAGAAGAAGAAGAAGAAGAAACTTCACTGAATTGGGAAACCAGAAGAAACATAATCCTCGATATCGCTAAAGGTCTCTGCTACTTACACGAAGAATGCAGGCATAGAATCGCACATTTAGACATAAAGCCACAAAACATTCTGCTCGATGACAAATTTAAAGCCAAAGTTGCAGGTTTTGGAATGTCGAAGCTGATTGATAAAGAACAGAAGGAGGAGATGACCAGAATGAGAGGAACGCCTGGTTATTTAGCTCCAGAATGGTTGACTTCGATCATTACTGAAAAAGTTGATGTTTATAGCTTCGGAGTTGTGGTTCTGGAAATCATGAGCGGAAGAAGGAACTTGGATCCTTCTCAGCCTGAAGAAGCTGTTCAGTTAATTGCTCTGTTGGAAACATTAAAGATTGAATCTTTGCCGGACATTTTTCTGCAGAACATCAGAAACTTTTGCAGAGATGAAGAAGATGCGATTAAGGTGATGGGATTAGCTATGTGGTGCCTGCAGAGTGATTGTAAGAGAAGGCCAGACATGTCTATGGTGGTTAAGGTTTTGGAAGGTTTGGAAGAGGTGGAATCTTGTATAGAGTTTGACTTCTTTGGGAATTATCAAACTTCGCAGCAGAGTGGAAGCCATTAAAGCTCTGGATGGAGAGTAAACTTCTCATTGTGAAATAGCTGGCGGCCATTGATGAACATCAAGCTTCGAAAAAAAACTAAATTTTAATTATTTTGTGGCTGCTTGATTGTAAATTTTTTATTTTTGGTATGGTTTTGGATGTAAATGAGAAAAAAAAAAACAATGACTTNGATGAAAAGTAAATTGTATCAATCATGATCCTTTCTTGACCTTGTATCTTTCATTCTTTATAATATGAAATGATCCATCTATTTATATAAGCTAGAATACAATATGATGATATTATATTTTTTCCCCTACTTTAATGAGAGTTGTATAAGATATTCTAAGTGTTATATATGTATGAGTTTATTTCTCTGTTAATCTTTGGCTTATTCGACTGAGCTTTCATAGCTCAGGCTCGACTGCTAGGGTTAGTCGAAGTTCGATTGGCTAGGTTTAGTCGGAGTTCGATTGGCTAGGCTTAGTCGGAGTTGCTAGTCGGTTGAGCTCAATTTGCCTCAGGTTGGCATGACTGGTTTGATTGATTGAGTTAGTTCAGCTGCCAACTCTAAACAATAGATAGAGGGAGTTTCTGGACACCCTCGGTGTGATTGGAGATACCAAGGGACTAGATATTCCCTTAAGTCAGCTTCTTCAAGTTGATTGGTTCAGACATCTCTTTATCTCATTTCTGACTGAATAACTTGGATTCGGGTTATTCAATCGTCTTCGTGACTCGATCGGTTTAAGTCTTGCTTGTTTTGTCTTGGACAGCAGCCCCTTATCGGATAAATGGGTCTCCTAATCTTTTATTGATGGACCCTTCGTAGTCGTCCTCTCTTATTTTTGTATCATTATATCTCCTCAGGATCAACACAGATATATTTTCAATGCATACAAATATTTCTATTACTATTTTATTTTATAAAGTTATGTGGTGCAAATTTAAAAAAGAACGGACTCCGCCCGTAATATTTTTTTATATTTAGACCCCTTCTAAAGAACCGGGCTCCTCATTTGCTAGCTGGTGATTCGAGCTCAGTCCGAAATTCTAACTTGGAATAGGTCAGGTTAGGCCTGGTCCATCTTTAAATTTGCATTTGTCTATTTAAATGTAAATATGAAAGGTTTACATATAGACCACTCAATTCTTATGTAATTACGTATCCGAAACTTAAATTTTAATTTTCACATGTCACCGCATCTATGCATGTACATGCATATTTCATTTTTTTATTTAAAATAGTGATTTTTTTTTTATATTATATGATAAATTTGAGTGGTATAGATGATACTTAGGTATTATTATTTTGTCTAGACATGAAAATGTGAATTTTATTTATAAAAAAAATTAAAAATATTTTTTATTTTTATATTTAAATACATAGAAATTGGATGGTATTTATGTAAATACACCTATTATTTTTTAATTGCACTCATCAACACTTATATTTGCCAAGCCTTCCCTCAATTTGAAAAAAGAAGTAGAGAATCACCTCCTTCGGTGCTTCCCAAAGATCGAGTTTTTCTACTTTTTCACAGGCGCATAAGTTTGATCCGCCGGCGATCTCCTCCGATCTAACGGGCGAAAAATGCCGTCAATGGAGTTGCAGAGCTCTTCCGCAACATTCGCTTCTTTCAGCCGCTCGCTCCTGAACCTCCACCGTGACCTCGACGATCTCCAGCAGGAGCCAGCCGGGTGGATTCAAGAGCAGGGCATTGATGCGTTTCAGCTTCATGTTGCGGAGCTATTTGCGGAGCTTTCTTCCGCCNTCTCTTATTCAAGAGCAAAGATCTCCAAAATCTTTATCTCTTTCACAACGGAAGGGCGTTAGATCTCTGCAATTTTGCCGATGCATCCTTAGTCTACCACGACAAATCTACCTAGTTCAAGTGNTATATATATATATATATAATGTTGTCGCCAATAAATCCCTTCTCATGTTCTCGCCCCCAATGGTGTAGCTAGGTCGTCTTGCTCTTCTTTCAGAATGGGAACCCCTGGTCTTCTTCTAACTCTCCTCCTCCTTTCCTTCACCACACCTACAGCCGCCGCCGACACTGTGGTCCTCGACGACATCGCCGACCCGAGAACAGTCACCATTCAAATCGGAGACTCTCTCTTATTCAAGAGCAAAGATCTCCAAAATCTTTATCTCTTTCACAACGGAAGGGCGTTAGATCTCTGCAACTTTGCCGACGCATCCTTAGTCTACCACGACAAATCTACCCAGTTCAAGTGGACTCCACCGAGCCGGGCCGCTACTACTTCTCCATCAAGGATGAGTTTGCTACGAGCTGTGAGAGGGGGGACAAACTGCTAGTTAGGGTTCTATTCCACGAGCTGATCTCCCTTGCTCTGTCACCAGAGGTGGCGCCACCACCTACTGCAGGAGATCTCCCATCTACTCCTCACAGGGGCTGGTGGGCTGCCGCGCCTCTGAGCTTGGCGCCAGAGGCCTCCCCGCTGGAGCCGGGGGTGGGATCTGCAACGGCCACGCCTCCACCGGAAGCTGGTGAAGGAATGCCATTCATTAGCAGCAACCCGGTGATTCCACTGCCAACGGGGGAGACTGATACAGCCGCACTCCGGCCGCTGCTGCCCCCCAGCCAGGTAGCTCATCAGGTCCGCGAAGAAGAACGTATTCTTATGCATTTACGTACCCAATTCATACTTTTAATCCACATTTTCATTCATAGATATCTATGCTACGTTGTAAAAATCTAATTTTTGCACTCCACTGTTTTCTTCTCATAAGCAATCAAGTTTTTCTTTTCTATTNAGCTTGGCGCCAGAGGCCTCCCCGCTGGAGTCGGGGGTGGGATCTACGTCGGCCACGCCTCCACCGGAAGCTCGTGAAGGAATGCCATTCATTAGCAGCAACCCAGTGTTTCCACTGCCAACGGGTGAGACTGATACCGCTGCACTCCGGTCGATGTTGCCCCCCAGCCAGGGAGCTCATCAGGTGGTGGGACAGGCGGCCTCGCTGGAAATTGGTGTGGTGTTAGTGGCGATAGCAGCACTAATGCCAAGTGCTTTTATGTTCTTGTTGTGGATCTGAAAGGGTAAGAGGACTTGGTTAGCCTCTCTTTTGTACGTTTCTAAATGCCATGATGTAGAAGGTTTTGGTTTTTTTTCTATTTCCTATTTGAAATTTAGGGNAAAGGGTAAGAGGACTTGGTTAGCCTCTCTTTTGTACGTTTCTAAATGCCATGATGTAGAAGGTTTTGCTTTGTTTTTTTTTTCTATTTTCTATTTGAAATTTAGGGCTGTCTTGAATCTCCTAGCATGATTGTTGTTATTATCGACTATGTAAAATATTACAGCAGTAGATTTGTGCTAGACTTAGCCTCCCCAAGAGGTTGAATCCAAAAAACTTTACATTGATGTGGGGCTTTGAGATTATTTTTGACTCGAAAAGATGTAGTGTGGTTTGGATCGTTTACAGGGNGGCGATAGCAGCACTAACGCCAAGTGCTTTTATGTTCTTGTTGTGGATCTGAAAGGGTAAGAGGACTTGGTTCGCCTCTCTTTTGTACGTTTCTAAATGCCATGATGTAGAAGGTTTTGTTTTTTTTTTTCTATTTCCTATTTGAAATTTAGGANAAAGGGTAAGAGGACTTGGTTAGCCTCTCTTTTGTACGTTTCTAAATGCCATGATGTAGAAGGTTTTGCTTTTTTTTTTTTCTATTTCCTATTTGAAATTTACGGCTGTTTTGAATCTCCTAGCATGATTGTTGTTATTATCAACTATGTAAAATATTATAGCAGTAGATTTGTGCTAGACTTAGCCTCCCCAAGAGGTTGAATCCAAAAAACTTTACATTGATGTGGAGCTTTGAGATTATTTTTGACCCGAAAAGATGTAGTGTGGTTTGAATCGTTCACAGGGCGTAGGCTCGAAAAGGTTGCACCTTGGCATCCCATGAAGATGATTGAACAGTTGTGAGAGTTTTATGTGAGGGCACTGGTCAAATTTTCAGAAGTTGGATGGAACAGTTGATAAGATATTAACTAGAGATTTTACTTTTATTTTGCGAGGAATTTAAGATCTCGGGATTCAAGATTTTTTTATAAACGCAAGCCTTTATGGGTAATTATTCTTCCTGATGATGAGAGAACACTTTCTGTTAAGGCTCATCATTAGATGTTTGGTGTTTGAACTTGGGATATGGTAGTTACATTATATTTTTGTTATGGTCTTCTGATAACATAATAAATAATAATAATAATAATAATCTCCTCTCCACACACACCCATTTTCTATATTTATATTTGTAAATATTTAATACTAATACTCTATTAGAGAAGTTAAATCCCTCGATTCGGAGAGACGACTTATGCGTGTGGTGATCTTCGATGTAGCATAGAAGTTGCTGTGTGTTTGAGAGGTAGGTTTTCGGCGAGAAATTTCTCTTATGTTATCATGAGAGGATTTGGAGCAGAATTCTTGAAAGTTTGTGCGAGAATATCTGAGTGGTCAAAATCTCTGTATATTTCTCTTTTCGTAGTAAAATTTTGGTGCGGGGGACTCTTTTTTTTTTCAGTTCGTCTGTTTTTACACATTAAATATTGGTTTGCTTTTTGTTATTACTTTGTTTTGTGGTTCTATTCCATATTTTATTCCGGATTTCTTGAATTGGTGTGATACTATTTTCCGCGGTGTGATTTTGATTGTAATTCAATTGAAGCCCTCAATATCCCATCCCAACACTAAGAATTTTTGTAAATGATTGTTTGGTCAGCAACAAAAAGAGTGCATTGCTTTACTTTGTAGGAGTTCTAGAAATCCCAGTGTTTGGTTGGAAAAAAAAACTGTAGTGTAAAATTGTTATGCATTTAGAATACGTTCTCTAGTTTAATTTCAATGTATTTGAAATTTATTGGATTTGGGTGAATTCTAAATACACTGCTTTGTGTAAAATGTTACTCGACGCCGCCACAACAATCGCCAGCTTCCGCCCCTGCTACCACTGACCGCCGCCTCTGCAGTCATCCTCCAATCTCCATCGGCTGCCACTATCAATAGATGTATTCTACATTGATTTTATTTTTCTTTAAACCAAAACCAAAAGTTCAAAGTCTTGTATTTATTTTACACGAGAAATTGATGACTACGGGTCTTTGATAGGGAATCGTTTCAATCAACCAGATCTCTTGATTCTCACATGAACTTTTGCTGTCAATTGAGATCCATAGCTTGTCCCAGTTGTCGCCCCCTTCAAATGCCTGTTGATCATAATAGAAATTTCTCAAGGCTTAAAAGAGTTATCTGTTAAGTAATTGTAATAGGTTGTTTTTAGCTATAATAAACTTAACTGACACTAAATAAATCTCTGTATGTCCTAAGATACTCCTCATTGGGAGTATCGGAGCATCAAAATAACCAGTTTACTGGAGTTGCCATGTTCTTGAAACAGTATTTCTACCTTTTTATCTCTCCTGCGGACCAAGCTATCCCGATCATTTCTCGTGCATCATCCTAGTAGAGTACTTTTATCTATGTAATGAAAAGAACTAAAAAGAAAATCTNTAATAATAGAAATTTCTCAAGGCTTAAAAGAGTTATTTGTTAGGTAATTGTAATAGGTTGTTTTTAGTTATAGTAAACTTAACTGACAATAAATCTCTGTATGTCCTAAGATACTCCTCATTGGGAGTATTGGAGCATCAAAATCACCAGTTTACTTTAGTTGCCATGCTCTTGAAACAGTATTTTTACCTTTTTATCTCTCCTCATGCGGACCGAGCTATCCCGATCATTTCCCGTGCATCATCCTAGCAGAGTACTCTTATCTATGTCAATGAAAAGAACTAAAAAGAAAATCTTAACAAATTGGTTGTAGCCCCTGAAATTCTTGGACCTTCAAAAAGAAAACCTTTTTTTTTTTTTAAATGTAAGGAAAAAGATATAGACTATGAATGATTCAATAACTGAGATTCCCGTAATATGTTATTTGGTTTCAAGCATTTAAAAGAGACAACAACAACAAGAAGTCGTCATCTCTTTTCTTTCTCCATTGTGTATCTCAGTGTCCTATTTTCATTTAATTTTGATAAATTAAGATCATTTTTTATGCAACAAGTACAAGTCTTTTTAGCTCCTAACAGGGTCATCAAATAGTCGGCGTTTATTGTGGCAAAACCATCGAAGGCGACACTGTCTAATGTGGCCATTTAATTTGCCACTGGAGCTACTCCAACCATTTCATGGATATATTTGCTTCACATTCTCTCTTTGAGTGTAAAGTCACTCGTCCACACGAGTATTCTCATCTCTGCAACACTTAACTTTGTTCTACGCTTCTTTTTGACAGAGTGACATTCTACACCATCAAGCATTGCATGTCTCGCCACCATCTTATAAAATTTTCTATCACAAAGTAGCCTCGATGCTTTCTTCCACTTCAACAGCCCAAATTGATTTCTACTAATAACGTCTTCGTCCAACCATATCACCGCCACTTTGAACAATAGACCCGATGTATATCTAAAACTTTCCGTACTTTTAAATTCATATCCTTATAGAAATTTTCATAACACATTATCATAGAGNATTCCCGTAATATGTTATTTGGTTTCAAGCATTTAAAAGAGACAACAACAACAAGAAGTCGTCATCTCTTTTATTTCTCCATTCTGCATCTCGAGTGTCCTATTTTCATTTAATTTAGATAAATTAAGATGATTTTTTATGCAAGTACAAGTTTTTTTAGCTCCTAACAGGGTCAAATGGTCGGCGTTTATTATGGCAAAACCATCGAAGGCGGCACTGTCTAATGTGGCCGTTTAATTTGCCACTGGAGCTACTCCACACGGATATATTCACTTCACATTCTGTCTTTGAGTGTAAAGCCACTCGTCCACACGAGTATTCACATCTCCGCAACACTTAACTTAGTTCTACGCTTCTTTTTGACAGGCTGACAGTCTACACCATGAAACATTGCATGTCTCACCACCATCTTATAAAATTTTCCACTCAGTACTTTTTCTATCACAGAGTAGCGTCGATGCTTTCCTCCACTTCAACTACGCAAATTGATTTCTACCAATAACGCCTTCATCCAACCATATCACCGTCACTTTGAACAATAGACCCGATATATATATCTAAAACTTTCCGCACTTTTAAACCATATCCTTATAGGAGTTCTCATAACACATTATCATAGATAAAATGCATCCATCATAACCAAATGTTTTGTGATCATTAACTATTGAGATTTACAATGTTTTAAGAGTGTAATTAAAGGATTAAAATAATGGAAGATTTGCATACATACCACTTAATTCCACCATGTACTTATATATCTAACCCCTGTACTTCATCTTTTACATATATGTCCTCTTACATATGCATAAAAATTGTGTATTTCACTTTTTAAAAATTAAAATAGTGGCCTTTTTATGTGATGCGAATAATTTGGGTGTTTTAAATGTAAAAAAATTAAATTTTTGGTATGTAAATACATGAGAGTTGGGTGGTGTGTATGTAAATGCCACTAAAGTTAAATGAATTTGGTTAAAAAAATTAGGCAATATAATCATGTTGGGGGCACTTGCACACAATTCTTATATATTTATATTTATATGTATACCAACTAAATATTCATATTTATATGTATACCACTCAAATTCTTAATTGTTCACGAAAATATCACAATCGCTATCTTTTTTTTTTTTTGAAGTGAAATATATCTTTTCATGCACAGTTTTATGCCACGCATGATGTTATAAATGTAAATTCCAAAAGTTGGATGTTTAGATATGTAAATAAATAAGAATTTGTGGGGTGAATTTAAATTTAAGTTTATTTTCTTAGCTCGGAAAAAGTCTTCTGCAAGTTATTTGAATGCTTGATACTCTGAGTGTAGGATCACATGCGGTCCGACTGAATCAATGTCCCGCTGGGCTGATATAAACGAAAAAATTATTAGAACTTCTAATGCATTTAAAATTTAATGATGTGGCATCACGTGTCAAATGGGTTCTATTATTTTTAACACTGATCAATGTCATTATATTATGGTGGAGCTCCTTGACACGTGACGTCTCACAATTGGACTCCAAACTCAAAATGCGTTAGTAGTCTAATGTAACATTTTCTCGATATGAACCAAATTGTGGGCCCCACAGATCCCACTATTCCACGTCTCATCCAAACCGGTTTGAATCAGGCCGGCTTGCCTTTTGTGTGGGTCCAACCGATCCCATTATCCACAAATTATTTTTTAATTACTTATTTTAATTTTCTTATCGGCTTTATTTAGCTTTTTTTTTTGGATCGGGCTTATTAATCATTTCGTATTTCTATTTACACGACCGTTTGATTGCCACGTGGCATGTCAAAATTGAAATTGACGTATACATTGACCAATTAAATAAAAAAAAAACCTTTATTGACAATATTCGTCGTAATGTTTCGTTAATTACCGGAGTCCGAACGCTCAGGCTTTCGGAAAGCCAAAAAAAATATATATATATATTATTAATGGGAAATTTATTTTATATCGTCACATATATATTCAATATTAAATAATTAAATTTCATATATTTTTTTTAAATTTTTTATTTATAAGAAAAAATAAGTTTCTCAGACAATCATCAAATTAGCGGCCCTGATCAATCATCCTAATGATTGTCAGACGTTAAGCTATGGAGGTGTGGCGCGTTGCTGGCGAGTAAGGACGACTTATTTAGGACAAAGCGAATTGAAGAACCTAACGACTATGACTAAAGCATAGACTTACCAAAATAACCGACAAATTGTTAGGTCAACAGATTCGATTGATCAGGGGCCAACGCTTGATATCACACTATCAACTCCAAAACTTGTGACTGTGCAACTAAAAGATGGGTGTGGATGGTTGAAGCATCTAGGATCACACTGGAGATGGAGGTGAAAGGAGGCCCAATGCTTCACGAAGACATTGCTTCTCAAATGCTACTGTTAAAAGGAAGCATTTTAGTTGAAATTATATAGGGTCTCACCCAAGCCCTTTGGCTAGATTTCTTTTTTATTTTAATTGCTATGACACATCTTTTCATTGGGTCAACTTGTATAAATTTGAATCATTGTTAAAAAAAAATCTCTCGGATTCTGATTCCTCTATTAAGGAATCTCTGTCTAACATTATAAGATTTTTTTGGTCATTTCTCAAGGGGCCCACATTATCTCATATTTTGTGTGTGCTCTATTTACTTGGGCATGATTCAAGGATAAATTTGGGTTCAACTGTATTTTTTTTATATTTATATGTTTTATGATTGTCAAATTGTTGAATCTTGACATAAGAAATGCGNAGTCTAAGAAGAGAGAAAGGAAGAAGTCTGTTGGTTTGTTGAAAGAGATTCATCAGCTAGAGAAGTGCACTCGTCGCTTGCTGCAATTGACAGAATCTGTTGAACAGTTCCCAGAAAGGGAGGAGGAAGAGATGATCAGACAGGCAGTGCTTGGATTCGGTCATGTCTATAATTCATTGAAGGAAGATTTAGACCTACTTGAACGACAAATTAGACATGTTTTCCATGAGATTGTGCACAGCCGAATTGATGGGCTTGATTGCTTGCATAAACCGAAATGAGTTTGCTGTTTGGTGCTGTAAATTGATGGTTTCAGCTGGAAAAAGAAGCAATTTTTCAGCACTAATTTCCTGCTGTAAGTTTACGACCAGTTTTCTTGTGTTTACAGTGATTGTCGTGAGTAAAAGAGAATTTTTTGTGGGGAAAAAATCGTTATTTTTAAAATTTTTTATTGGATTCTTAAAACTTCTATGAGCGTTGTGGATATTTTGTTCTATTAGTTCTGCATTTTTCTTTGTCTTAGAAGTGATCGTGTGAATTTAATTTTGCAATCTTTGTAATTTTTCAAATAAAGGTTGGGTGTATTATTGCCACAAGTTGTGCAATTTGTTATGCAGAGCTAAATTTCTTATTGTTCTTGAATTTTTTGAGTGATGCAGTTTTGCAAGAGTCGTTTCACTTTCTTTCATCATTAAGGTATTTAGGATGATTATTAAACATTTATTCTTACTCAGAATTCAATTAATTTTAAAAAAGATTTTAATTTATCATTGTCTAAGATACAAGACGAGCAATGAGACTCCTAGGCTTATGCTTTTGCTTATGTTATTTTTCCAAGATGCGAAATATGTTTTTTTGAGCTTCTTTTGGATACTACATATCTATAATAGCCTTCTACTCTCCACTTTTCCCAACCTCAAATAATTATTTACATATGCCTTTTTATCTTTTACTGTTGCAATTCTCAAAATTGTATTGACTCGTAAGCTTGTCTCAATATTAATAGATGAGATGTTAAAATGAGCTTATACAATGGGCATAGATCCATGGAGCAAATCACTTTAATTTCTTTTTCTTCTTGGCTTGTGTTGTTGATAAGTTCTACTTTTAAAGTAGCTTTGAAATAGGTTGTCTTTCTTCTCTTATAGAACTATTGAACATTGTTTTTTTGCCCATTCTCTCCAACTGTTGAGAGATCCAATTGGTCATTTCTCTTGTAATGTATTTAGTAAGATAAGCTCTGGTTTTGAAAAGGTTGAGTTTTTGTTGATGATGATAATGCCATCATCAGATCCTCCTCTCCTCAATCTTTTTAATAATGGTATGTTTGAACGCTGCCTAAGTGAGCCTCATACAAATCTTTTCGCACTTGCATTCACCACTTAAATGCATGTTAATGCTCAATTTATCGAGATAATGTCCAACTACGTATGTTGGCTTCCTCTTACATGGATTGAAGTTATTTAGGAAGGGGTTGTTTTCCCTAATCATACATGTCATATGTGACATCTTGCATGCATTTTATCCTTCATTTTTGATATAACAACCCAAATCTCACTCATCAAGGCATTGTTAGCTTTGGCCTAGTGGCCTCACGGTTTTGCCTCGTTGATATAACTTCCCAAGAGGTCTCCTATCCCAGCAATGCTCCATCTAGAGCACGTTTAACTTTGCAGTTTCTACCAAAATTCCACTATGCTTAAGTTTGGAGTTTTAATTGAAATTTCATTGTTTCACTAAAATTTGTCTCGATGTTTAAGAGTTCGACTTCAATCTATTTACTGGTTTCACAATGTCCCTCACTTGAGTACCTAACATCTTTGTCAGTACTCTATACCCGGAATCATCTACCAGGCAGATGAGATTCTAGGCGTGGCCCCTACATATTCAAGAGGTGGCTCCCATCATGTAACACTTTATCCCATCTTGGGTTCAAGAGGTGGCTCCCAAGGCCTAGAACTTTGGTTCGTATGTCACTTACTTCCCATCTTTCAGTTGGTGTAATGCTCTGATAGCATTGGTAAATGCCTAAACTCTTAGTCATCGAAATATTGTCCGCTTTGGCTTAGTGACTTCACAGTTTTACCTCATTGGTGTAACTTCTTAGGAGGCCACCCATCCCAGGAGTGCACATAACTTTGGAGTTTCTATCGAAATTCCACTGTTAGATCAAAAGATGCCTCGATGTTTAAGAGTTCGACTTCAATCTATATGAGGGGTTTGACACTTAAGAAGTTGACCTTGGTGAATCCTCAAGCTCAAAGCCCTATAGTTCTACTATAAGGACACCATTGAACCTATGAAGCACCTGCATATGTTTGATAATGTCACTTCTCTTTATAACATCATTAGCATCGTAGACTATATTTCTTGTAATATTGTTTCATGCTTTTGTTTTGATACTTCTTACTTTCATCTACTAAAGGAATTATCTTATATCTTCATTGTACTACTTTTAGTCTCTTGATTGTCCATAAGGACTTCATAGACTCTTTTCCATCAAAAAGAAAATTTGCATAAAAAAAGAGTCAGAAGTACCTTTGAGAGTATCTTTCTTGCTTTATTGATGCCTCGCACAAAATTATGTAGTATAACCCATCAATTATCTTATCTATTTGTGCCATCAAATCCTCAATCTTTAATGGACTCGTCCCTCATGCAAGCTTTTGGGATTACAACTTCATATTAAAACATGATATTCTAAATAGCACACAACTACTAACTGCATCTTAAACTACTTGGGTGTAAAAATAAAAGCATTCAAAAGGTGTAGTATGCTTCATTCATCCATTTAAAATATTTGATAAAAATAATAATCATATATTTTTCACAAGCATAATATAAATCATAGGTATAAGATAATTAAACAAGTGCTTTATACATGCACATTGAACCCAATAATTCTCCATTCATTATAAATAATATGTGGACCTTGAAATTGACTTGAGTGTCTAATGAGACCTTTCTCTACTATTCATTAAATGTCGGATAACCCATGTATTGTTTGGTTTAATTTCTTAAAAAAAATGCACAGGCTTTGATAAACTTTTTCTTTGTAGATGTCCCCTTGCATTGGGAAAAAAATTGCGTACATAATACGTACGCAGAGCTGCGTACGTCTGTAATCTGCGAACAAGTTACAAGGAGGATTTCAGAAGGTTATAACTGCGTTATACCTCCTTTAACCTCCCTGTAACTTACCTATATATATGAAAACATAAGCGCGAAACTTACTCGAAGGTACAGGTAGGTTACAGGGGGTATAACGCAGTTATAACCTCTTAAAATCCTCCCTGTAACATGTTTGCAGGTTACAGACGTACGCAGCTCTATGTACGTCTTATGTACGCAAATTTTTTCACTTGCATTGGCTATGAGTAGAAGCTTACGTGGCATCTTTTAATGATGTAACTTCCACAATGATGATTTTGAACTATTATAGAATGTAAAAAAAACAATAATAATTAAAGCATGCTCATCATACATTAATAATATGATTCCAACAAACTTACTGTTGAAGTGAATGTCTTACTGACATGAACCCAACAACGATAAAAATGATTCAATTGAAGTCCAAATGAGCTCAAATCAAACACGTCGAAAACTTCAAGATATTCATTGATGAACCAAACGAACTCAATTTTTTACATGCTTATAGTTAATACACTTATCTCCATGAGAAAAAATTCAACGGGCCTAAGAGTTTTAAATTATGACATCATTAAGACGTATAATTTCTAGAAACAAAATTGATAATCAACGAGTTAATGATGGTTTTCCATCAATATATTTTTAATTTTTACTTAATTTTTCAAAATGCCACTAAGAAAATCATAAAAGACTTATATAAATATTACTTAGCCTCAAGAGAAGAGAGCTTTGAGATATGAAATGCTCTAAAGCTTTGTTTGATTTGATGTCAATAGTCACCATTCTACTATTATTGTCTAACTACAATTGCTCCATTGCCTTTGCTCAGTTATTGTCACTCATTTGCTATCATTCTATTGCTATTGCCTGACTACTATCTCCTATCTACCATCATTCAAATGGCATCGCTTTTCATCATCCTTCAATAATTCTTCAACATTATTTATAATATTTTACAAAAAGTTAAACTAGTGAACTTATATTTTTAGAGATATAATCATTACATGTCACATAACTCTTCTGTATGTACATATCTAGCACATAAATATACCTATTGACATGCATATTATTCAAGTCTTTAACATATATGAAAAAGTACCTCCATTATTATCTTTATAAAAGTGAAAAACATATTGTCATGCATAGGTTTATGACATCAAAATATTATAAATATTGATGTGTCGTTAAGAAATTTTATCATTGGACATGAATCTCAATGCTTTTTTGAATGATAAATATTTTGGATTCAAATTAAAGGTTATCGAGAGCCTCCATTTCAATAAGTTTTTAGTGTAACCGATCATCTTGACATGATGAACCCGGCGACACCAAAATTGATTCAATCTGAGTCTAATGAAGTCGAGATCATGACATTAAAACATATTTGAAGGCTTCAGTTCGATTATTGAATGGTCAAATGAATTTGATATACTTATAGTTAATCAAGTACCTTAATGAGATGAATCTAACTAGCCTAATGTCGCTTAATTTTGAGATCATTAAGACCCTCAAATCATTAGAAAAACATATATGATCAAGAGAATCAATACATGTCGTCAGATCAGATGGTTATAGAAGTTGTTATTTACAACATGACCAAAATATCTCTTCTGGAGGTTATAAATAAACCCCCATCTTTACTTTAGTAGGGTTGCAAGGTGGCTGAATGAGAAGAATTTCATTGTTTTTCTGGACTGAAAAACTCAAAGGTAACTTCTGGCCTCTGTAATTGCCGACCACTGTTCACCTCCACCCTTGCTCATCATCGTCACACAATCCTATTTGTGTCCTCGTATCAGAAATACAATCGTAATGCATAACACCGTATTGAAAATTCAATGATTACTTTTGGAGATTTTCTCCACTTCCGAAACTTTCCGCACGCCATATACAGACAACTGCTATAACTTGTGTAAAGTAAGTCTATTCTTCCAATTGCGATTGTGCCTTTGTAATTGCACATTGATGGTAGATTACATTAATTCAATAAAACCTTGATTTTTTTTTTTTTTTGGATTTTCTCATATAAAAATTTCTTGTCTTCTAGTGTTTCTAACACATAACAACTAACAAATATGAACATTAAATTTTGATTATTAGATATATAAATACATAAGTAATATGTAGTATGTATGTAAATTTATAAAAAAAAAATAATAATAATAGAAAAGAATTATTATAAATTTCTCATTTGGGAGATCCCCATTTCACTAGTGGGAAAAGTAGGGCTGTCAAAACGGCTCGTTGTTCGTGAACAGCTCGTGTTCGGCTCGTTAAAAAGCTCGTGTTCAGCTCGTTAATTTCGTTCGATAAGTTAACGAGCCGAACACGAACTAAGATATGTTCGTTCGTGTTCGGCTCGTTTTGGCTCGAAATAATACTCATCAAGTTGATATATATATATATATATTAAGTAGTATTTTAAAAAAATATACAAGGCTATAAAGATTTATAATCAATTAAAATATTGATTAAGAAAATAGAATAAAAATTATTAAATTAGATTAAATGATATTTTAATATAAATAATAATTTTTAAATCTTATTCAAATTTTTATTGTCTTATAGCTACATGATTAGTATTGATCAAATGACTCTTTGTCCCTAAACAGCTCGTTTACGAGCGGAATCTCGTGTTCGGCTCGTTTACGAGCTCGGTCATCGTTTCAAGAGAACCAGCTTCCAGACAACACGAGCAAAGCGCGTCCTGGCTCGAGGGTTTTAGCTCTGCTCCGGTAGGGTTTAACATTTTGCCGCCGGCTTCTTTCCCGAGCTTCGGTCTACCTCGCCGGCGAAACAATTCACTTTCGCTGTCTTTTCTGTTTCACGATTGATTTCGTGTAACCCATTCTCTTCTCGTTATGAAAAACATAGTTTCACCAATCCTTATGCTGAAGCTCTCCCGGTCTTCCTTTTATCGCCTTCACCCTACCTTTTCCCGCTTTCATCACGTCCTCCTCCTACACTCCGCCGCCGGCGACGATGCTTATAGGCGGCGGAGCGAAGGAAGTCCCTCTCCTTCCTCTTCTTCTTCTTCTTCTTCTTCTTTCAGCTCGCCGTCTTTATTGAGGAGGAATTATGATGAGGAGAATAGGAATGTGAAGATCACGGTATGGTGGGATTTCGAGAACTGTAACATTCCCATCGGTGTGAACGTTCACCGAGTCTCCAGTCGGATCACCTGGGCTATTCGATCAAGCGGCATTAAAGGGCCGATTACCATCACAGCATTCGGGGACGTGGCCCAGCTCTCGCGTGCTACTCAGGAAGCGCTCACCTCCACGGGCATTTCCCTCACCCATGTTCCTTGTAGTAGGTTACCTCTTTAACCTTTGTGTTTTATAATTCGTTTTCTAAGTTTAGCTGCCACGATAATGCTTGAATTCAATGTTTTCGTCTTGATACAGTCTTTTAATTTTCTTAGAATTTTTGAACTACTTCAGCAATTTGAATTATTTTAGAATAAATTAAAGAAAAACTGAAAGAGGATCCTCTACATATAGCAACTAAGTNTATATATATATATATATATATATATATATATATATAAAGTAGTATTTTAAAAAATCTAATTGATTATATATATATATATATATATATTAAGTAGTATTTTTGACTACAAGGCTATAAAGATTTATAATCAATTAAAATATTGATTAAGAAAATAGAATAAAATTTTNAAAATAGAATAAAAATTATTAAATTAGATTCAAATGACGTTTTAATATAAATAATAAATTTTAAATCTTGTTCAAACATTTTTTGTCTTATGACTACATGATTAGGGTTGTTAAAAGGACTCTTTGTTCGTGAACAGCTCGTGTCGGCTCATTAAACAAATGAGCCGAACACGAACACACTTTTTGAGCTCGAAATATAAACGAGCCGAACACGAGTCAAAAATTTTGGATCATATTTCTTTTGAACCGACAATAGTTAAGCTTGAAATCTGAATGTTAACTACTCACTGAGGTTGTTAGGGTCGTCGAAGATCAATAATCATTGAACATTTATCCATATTTTACCTTTAATCTTATCCGTCATTATATCTACACTAACTTTTTAACAAGTATTTTTCTTTCACAATTTCTCTACAAGGGTAAAGCCAATCATCCACCTAAGTATTCTAGTCTCAACAACATATCTTACTAGAATACTTTCACATCTCTAAATAATTTTGATAATGAAGTGTTTCATATGATGTAAGTTTTAATTTCTTCCTTCAATGAAAAATCAAATTTTTATTGAGAAAATGAAAATTATATTTCTCATTGAAGGAAGAAATGAAAACTTTTATATCATATGAAATACTCTAATCTCATAAATTTATTTAGAGGTGTGTAAGTAACCTAATTAAAAGTTGTGAAGACGATGATGCTCAGGTTTATGATTGATTTTTCACTTGGAGACAAAATATGAAATAAATATATCTATGAGAGGGCTGATGCAGCTACAATGTCATACACTATTTGAAGGAGAAATATCAATGGATTGAGAGTCAATGTTCGATCGATTAATAATCTTCGATAGAACAAACATCACGAAGATGTTAAACAATCTGACTTCGAGATGAGATGATATAGGATCCAAATAAATATGATCCAAATTTTGGCTCGTAGCTTGCCAAACTTATTTCAATATGAATTTCATGTACGAGTCAAACTTATAATCAATTTCAAAGCAATTATCATTTTTAGAGCTAATTTCATAGCCCTACACTATATACCACAAAAATTATCAACTTACATAAAAAATAATTTTCTTGAATTAACCATCTCATAATTTTATAATTATAGATTTGCAGGATTTATTAAATCCTATTCAAACTAAGTCCTGCTTGCAACCAAATAGCCCCTTCATCTAATGGCCAACATTCTGCGCCGTAGAACACTGCAGGTCTCACCACTAACTTATAAAATTTTATTTTAAGTTTAAGAGGTATTTTCTATCATACAATAGGTCGGATACATTCCTCCACCTCAACCAACCTACTTGAATTCTACTAGTAATATCCCCGTCTACATCACCATCACTTTGAATAAGAGATCCAAAATATTTAAAGCGTTCACACCTTTTAATAATTTGATCACCCATAGTTACAACTTTGCCACTAGAGCTACTACTGCTAAAATTATATTTCATGCATTTTACATAGGAATTTAATGATATGTATGTAATTCTTGTTTAAACAGTTTCTTTGGGATTCTACATTTAAGTATACACAACAACCATCACATTTACAATTGAGTTTAGGGCATATCTTAAAAATAAGAAAAAATCAAAAAAATTAAAAGCTTCAGAGAGGAAGAAAGGAAGCCTATGAAAGATCTACTGCTGCAAAACAAATCAAATAAGACAAGAATAAGGAACAGAGAGACAAACTATACCAACATAAACACAAAAAGAAAGGAAAACCACCAAAAAAGCCACCAAAATAAAGAGAAGAAGGATACTCAACTAGAGCTCAGAACTTACCTACAAGAAAACATTACAATTTTGTCTTAGATTTTGAATATAGAAAAACATATTAAAAAATGGTTGAAATTTAACGAAAGCTGGAATTCACCACAACTCAAAAAATCAATCTTAGCAACCAGTGAAAATCAAGTAACAAATGCAGGTTTTTTAACAACAAATTAACCACCATAAACAACGGCTAGCTCAAATAGCAAACCTAATCAGAGCGGAAACACTAATATTCAATATGGGAAATTCAATCCAACACGTTGAAAGTATATTGATGGCCAGTCAATTCTAAGAAACATCGCATTAGACAAAATATCCAGAGAATACACATTACCTAAAAAGAAAAACAATAACCAACATGAATATTTCAGTTTCCATTTGATTTTCATGATCATAATGAATCAATAATCAAGTTATTCAAGCTTGTGGAGATGTCTAAGAATTTATTTACATCATTCTTCTTGAGATAATGTCGATGATGTCTACAAGCTATTTATGACGATCACTGAAAAGTACTCTTTGATGCTTTCCTAACAAAGCTAGGGGCTATCAACACATAAAATGATTTCATAGGAATTTTAGGGCTATTTGGTAGCCAGATTTAAGCAGGAATTAAGCTAAATCATGTCAAACAACAAATTTTTTTTTGTAAATCCTACAAGTTCCTAAATCCCATTTCTCCTTAATTTTGCCTTAAATATGAGATTTATCAAATAACATAGGAAGCATGATTTATGAGATATAGAGAAGTTGAAGCTTGCGAGATTCAGTAAATCCTACTAAAGTCACCAAACAATTTCTCATAATATTTCAGAATTTACTTTCTAAGATATCAAACAGTTTCAGGATTTAACCACCTCAAGATTTGATAAATTAGAATTTACAATATTTACTAAATCCTATTCAAAATAAATCTTACTTGCAACCAAACAACCCTTAGTAACTTATATTTAACTTAAATCCTACTTGCAGCAAAACACCCCCTTAATGTAAATCCAAAGTGCAGTCAAGCAGCCCATAGGCATGAAATATCATAAAAAAAATGAGAATTTACCTTAGTGAAAGGCTTCAAATAGGAGTTGAGCGGAAGAAGGAGAAAAATGGGAGTACCCAATGTTTGCAAGCCACGATCCCATCGTACTCGATCCCAACTAGTGTGGTTTGGGAGCGAAGGCGAGGGTCTTAGACGAAATCAAGAGAGGGCTTGGGAAAGTCTGAGGCTGAGGCTTTCGTGAAGGGAGGGAAGAAGATAGGGCGAGGAGGAAGCTGAGCGCGAGTGGGATGGGAGGACCACTGAAAATGAAATGAGGGATTTATGTGAGGAGGGCTAAATTAAAGCATTTATTGACAGCCTATAAGTGATCTAAAATCCTAGGTTTATTACATTGTTATTGATGGCCATGTTGACCTGATTTTAGTCGCATTGGACTTGCACGAACAATACTTCTTGGTCAGGAGCAGCCACATTGGCCAAAAATGGTGTGACCACTCCGCGTGATCACACTTGAAAGTTCATTGATGTGACCACTCCGTGTAATCACTCCCAAAAGTTCCTTTGCATGAGCACTCTGCATGATCACTCCCGAAAGTCTCTTGGCATGACCACTCCACGTCATCACTCTCGAAAGTTTCTCGGCATGACCACGCCCAAGTATAACTGGAGCGACCATGTGGTCACTTCGCATGACATGCCCTTGATCTGTATCTTTCGTCCGTGGATTAGGCCACGAACCACCATGACCTTTCACCGACAAAGATCCATGGCTCATCAACCATTCAATGGATCACGATAGTCAATGCACCACCTAATCAGATGAACACGAAGGGCCTTGCCACCGCCTTCTCAGCGTATAAACAAACGACCTTTAGGCACAGTCTGAGACACTATCCAAAGATCCCAACTCTTTGACACAAACCTTAAAAAATCTAAAGAAAAAAGAATATCTCTCTGGTGAAGTCTTCTCCTCTGTTTAACCTCCTTCTCCTAGCTTTGGATTGAGCTTGGGTTTGGGTTCGACTCAGGTCGACTTGAAACAACCTAACCCTGACACACTTAGCCAAAACCTAACCTACACAGGTTTGACTCAACCCAGACCTGACCCAAACTCTAAACCTAATCAAGGTCTTACTCAAACTCTAAACCTAACGAAGATCTGGCTAACTGGACCTAACTTAAATCAAAACTAATCCAGTTCGGGTCAACCAAGCTTAACTCGAGTTAAACCTACATCAAGCCTAAGCTAACCCGGTCATCCCATGTCAAACTTAAATCAAATCTAAGCCAATAGTGATCAACCCAACTTAACCTGGGTCAAACCCAATTCAAACCTGAGCAAATCCACAAACCCAATTCAAGTTAATGTCAATTCGGGTCAACCCAGTTTAACCTGGGTCAAACCCAATTCAAATCTAAGCAAACTCAGATCAACCCAGCTTAACCATGGTCAAATCCAATTCAAATATAAATAAACTCGAGTCAACCAAGCTCAACTTGGGTCAAACCCAAACCTAACCTAATCCAACCTGGGGCAACCCATCTCAACCCATGTCAAACCCAATCCAAACCTGACTTAACTCAGGTCAGCCCAACAGAACCCGAGGCAAACCCAAACCATGTCAACCCAACTTAACTTGGGTCAAACCTAAACAAGGGCAACCCAACTCAACCCAGATCAAAACCAAATCAATTCGGGTTGATCCAACTTAATTCGGGTCAACTTAAATTAAACCTAACTTAGCTTAAGTCAACCTGCATCCAACCCAAGTCCAAATTAGCTAACCCATATCGTACCATAGCTCAAGTTTGAGCTAACCTAAGTTGGAAAATAAGCTTATCCTAGCCCGATCCTGACCCAAGTCTAATTCAAGGCTAAAAATACACGTTATGTTATCTCATGTCATTTCATATGTTATTTCCATATATTATTTAATATTCCATATGTTACTTCATGTTCTATATGTTATTCATGTTTTATATGTTATTTTATGTTAAAAAAACAAATGAAAATTAAAAGATATAAAAAACAAAAGCAAGGATGAGAACTGCTCAGTTTTCTCCGCAAGCCTCATAAACAAATCAAATCTCAAATAAAAAACATCAAATTTAGAGAACTCTGATTTATCAATATGATTGACGAAACTTAGAAATCAAGCAATACATTAATGCAAATATTAAACTTCAAATATGTATCTAAAACACACGAAGATAAATAACAAGAACAAAACATAGGTATATCCAGCACAAACTTTAGGCTTGCTAACTTAAACATCAAACCAAGGGCCAAACACTCGCCCTAAGTTAGTCTGAGTATAAAAGCCTTGGTTAGTTTAAATAACTAGCAAGTTCTTAGGTCCTTTTTTTCCTTCTGAAATGGAGAATGATGAAAAAAATCACAGAGGATGTGAAGAGCAAGCTTCCGAGTATGACGATGAATACACTGATTTTGTTTAATTTTTCCTTCGATGTTGAAGAATGATTTGCTGTTACTGATGGTGCTATCTGTATCTTGATGTAAGCTGATGAGTTGTAGTTACCCGAAGAAGAGTTCTTCAAGGAGAAGATCTCCGTTGGGAGATAACAATCTCCATGAAGAAAATCTCCTCCATACTTAAAAAGTGCAGCTTTGCAGGAGCAATTCATCAAACAAGCTTGCTTACAACTCTCTTCATCCGTTCCATGAAGAGCGGCAGCATTCAGATCGATGTAATTGAAGTAGGAGATGTTGCTCAAAGGCAAAAGGCGATGGCTTTTTGCAGATTGACAGTTAATCTGATTCACAGGAGAGCAGCTTTTAAGCGAATTGCCCCAATTGTTTGTCTTGAAGAAACTGGAGTCTCCATCACTAACATTTACAGGACAACTGCACTGTCTTTCTGAACAAATCCCATACTCCCCACAAGCCATGGGATAATCGCAGTAACCAAGATGAGAATTTGTCAAATCAGACAACATCGTTAGTCCGGGATTGAAATTTTGCCCGATTCCATATACTCTCAAATAACCATCGTAATCCAATCTAATAAACAGAACAACCCAATTCTCCTGAAATTCAATTACCTTAACATTACCATCAGGCCCTATAAGGTGGCCGTCCTTCAACGTGAGATTGTAAGCTGGAGTTATTTTCTTGACATTTTGGAATAACTCAAAGTAAAGCTGAGGGTTGGAGTTAATGTAGGCGTAAAAGCCGTCTCCTTGAATCGAGAGATAGTACATACCTCGAGTTGTATTATCAGCAAGGTAATTGGAAGTAAGGCTCTGCCCAAGCTTTAGCGTCTGGCCATTAAGCAGAGTATCTGTTGGGTGATCAAAGGAAGACCAAACAGTCTCATTTTTGTCGTTGAGAAGCATGAGATTGCCGGAAGAAGTGAGATTCAGGGATAAAACAGAGCGGTTTGAGGTGTTGGTTGACCAAACGAAGGTGCCGTCGGAGTCGAGGAGGATCAAGTCGCCGCCTTTGGTGAAATGGAGGGTGGCGTTCCAATTGACGAGGCTCTCGCGGTTAGCCGACCACAAGAGAGGTATGTCGTGGAACATATCATTGGAGAGTTCGGAGAAAATGGTGGTGTTGATGAGGAAGATGGAGAAGAGGAAGCCATGGCAGGCGGGGAAGCAGTGGAATCCGCAGGCAAAGCTGGGGCCGCCGGAGCTCTTGAGGAGGAGGATGCGCGCTTTGGCGCCGCTGATGAAGCTGATTAAGTTGGAGGCGAAGTGGCGGTTGTTGATCCAGGTAGTGTTGAGGTTCGCCGAAGGGTAGTCATACCGGCTCTGTGCGTGACAGAGGAGAGAAAGGGAGAAAAGGACGAAGATGAGGGTTGGTTGCATGATGAGAGTAAACAATCATAGATTTCAATTTAGAAAGTTCAACTATATATAAGTAAGAATCTTTGGGCATATTAGACTTTATTTTTTATGGCAGATTCCGTCAACCTTAGATAGACAGAACAATGATGAACAAGTAATTTAAAATAAATTAAGATGTCATGGGCAAAATGCTCATTTGCCATTTGGTCTTCCTTTCATAATGGGACAAAAATTCTAAAAATCAAATGTCACTAAAAATCAAATTAAGAACATTCTTCTTGGAACTTTATTCAAAAGATCTAAAAGATTAGGGGGATTTACATACATAACACACAATTCGTATGTATTTACATATCTTATGCCTAAATTTTCATATTTACACATGTAATAATCTTTAGTATCACATTCAATAATGATTTTCATGTATAGGTTTATTTCACTAAAGTGCTATGTAATTATAGAAGTTTTATGTGTGATATAGGTAAAAGTTTTTTATATGAATATTAGAACGACTCTTAATTCCTTATATAATTCTCTCTCTCTCCCTCTCTCTCCTCTTAAATAAAAAATTTAAAAAATAATAAAATAAAAATACTGACTTCAGATGAGGCAGACGAATTGCTGAGTATTCTGGGGCATTTACATTCATGCCACCCAAATTTTATGTATTGACATATCTAACACTTAAGACTTTGCTTTTAACATACATACCCCCCCGGATATTTCATATCACATAAAAATAATACCATTAACTTTTAAAATGTGAAATACCACCAATTTTATATGTATGTTCTCCATAAGAAAAGGCGTCGGCATGAATCTTGATTAGATTTGACGGTCTAGATGAGGAAAAATATATCAAAGGAGGCTCCTCCCGCATGATTTGTTTCCTTCCTTGATCAGTGACTTATACCAAAGTTCGATCTTTTCCTTCTCTTCTCCTGCTCGCACTTTCTAACTTCATTTTCTTTGCTTGTTTACTGCCTCCTGTGGCTATATAGAGACAACTGGGCGTGGTTTAGGACGTCGATGCCCACCACTCAATCTCCTTCCTTGATTTGTTTCCTTCCTTGATCAGTGGCTCATACCAAATTTCGATCTTTTCCTTCTCTTCTCCTGCTCGCACTTTCTAACTTCGTTTTCTTCGCTTGTTTACTGCCTCCTGCGGCTATATAGAGACAACTGGGCGTGGTTTAGGACGTCGATCCCCACCTCTCCTCTCCTTTTTCCTCAAGATCTTCCTTTTTTCCTGTTCTTTCTCCTTTTCAATTTCGCTTGAAACTAAGGGTGTAAATGTGTCAAGCCGACTCGTTAGAGATGAGCTAAAAAGCCAATCTTAAGCTAGCTTGAACTCTACTTGTTGGCTCCTGAGCCGATTCGTTTAAAAAATATTAATATAAAATATATTCAAAATATATAAAATTTGAAGATTTTATTTTTAAAAGTATAAAAAATATTTTAAAAATTAATATTTTTATTTTATATTAAGTGATATTTTATTATTTCTTATAATTGATGATTTTATTTAACATTTTATTATGTCACAACCTTAAATTAATATTATTTTATCTCAACATATGTATAAAAAAAATGTATATTTCACTTAAAATTTGATAATAGTATTATTTTCGGTATGGTGCTAAAGATTTGAGTATTGTGAGTGTAAATGTGAAGGTTAGATGTGAAATATGTAAATACATGAGAATGCATGTTATGTATGTAAATTTCCTTATTGACTATTTATTTTGTATGTTCAAACTCAATGAAATTAACCAACTGTCATTTCTGAGAGTATGTTTGGCGCAGCTGCAGTTGCGCTGCCCTAGGAAACCGCTGCAGGGAAGCTGACTGTCTGTTTGGTGCAGTTGTATGAAACCAGCCGTCGGACAGTTATTTCTGTAAAAAATGACACTCCAACCCTTTTCAATAGTTGTTTAAAACAAAACATAAAATATCTTTTATATTAAACAAATTATTTCTTAAAGAATAAATTTATATTAATGAATAATTAAGTAGTTTAATAATTAAGAAAATTTATATTATATAAAATAATTAAGAACATAAAAATATATTTATAAATTTAATTAATTGATCAATAAATAACAATATATAAATTTTAATAAAATGAAACTAAGAAAATTAAAATTAATGAAAAGCCTCGTAATCACCTGCCTTTAAACTTTAAAGAGAGAATATGAAGCATATTTTTCAATTTCATCGGTTTAAGCTTATTGCTTGATGTTTTAAAAAGACAAACTCTGCATTGGCATATAGGCTTGTGTTGAGAAAACAGGGCGAAGAAAAAACAAGAACGACACAAATCCAAAAGAACACAGAAATTTAATGAGGTTCGGCAAAGATGCCTACATCACCGGGAGCAGAGCGGCGACCTCTTTTTTTTAATTCAGAAAAAAATACAGAATAAAAAATTCAAATCTCTCAAAAACCTAGAATTACAAACATGTCTATTTATAATCTTAGAGTAAACCCTACAGTACAATATGTAATTATCAAATTACCCCTGTACCGTATAACGGGGTGTTGACCCAGCACCCCCAACCCACATAATGTAACTTCCTGATTTGGACAGATTCTTCCGCTTCGCTCCGCTCTGCTCTGCTTCGTTCCAGCGTCTGTCTCTATATCATATATGAGTCATATCATAACAGCTTGTGAAGCAGAGATTACCTGAAAAAATGAAGGATAGCTTCAAAATCTGAACTTGTAAGAAAACCAAGACATATGACATTGGAATTTCTGCAGATTATGGTATTTAGATGTTTTACAAAAAAAAAAATTCAGTGGAAAAGACGATTTAGCAAGAAATGGCATTATTTTGATTATGCTGTGTAAATCGCTCGAACTATATTTTGCAGTTAAGATTTTTCTGTGAGTTGATACAAATAAATGATGTAAAATCTTTGGAATCCATTTAAGCAGAAACTAAAGAAGATGATAGAAGCCATACATTGGCTGTTACTGATCAATTCAGAATAAAACAACGCTCAATAAACCATTTTTAAAATAATAAACTTCAAATCCAAACTAGTAGATTTCACTACGATGCACAGTATATGGTTTCCAGAGAATATGTATCCAATCTGCTAGACGACTGCTAAACAAATGAAGCAACAGTACTTGGAACAATCTACATGGCTACTAACTAACTTTTCATCAGATTGGGATCAATGAAATACTTGAGAAAACTTCATTTGGATGACGGCCTGAGTGATAAATCGCCCAAACTTCAGATGAGCTTATCTAGCTCTGCAGCTTCAGCAGTGCTTGCTTCCTCATCTCCCTCCCTCAGCTTATCCCTGAGAATACTCTCTGCAACAGCTTGGTTCAGATCAGTTAAGAACTGATCCTCCTCTTCCTTTGCCACTAGGAGGTCTGCAACAGCTCTCTTCAGTTCAGGGGTCAGCTCATGCTCCTTTTCATCCTGTACACGGCTTATACTAACATGAAAACTGAAACTTACATGCTTGCCACATATATACACGGCTTATACTAATACTAACAGAAATAGTGGAACTGTAAACAGAACGGCAACGAGGAACAAGTAGAGAATGAAAATTAATGAAGTTGAACCCAAATGATTGAAATAAAGCTGATGAGAATTCAACAAAGATGCCTTATTTGAAACTAAAGACATCTTATTTACTTGATTCCACGCTCATACTCTTGATTTTGTGCATAAAAAAAAAAATCCTGCATTGATGGCTATGTTCCATGTTTATTAATACTATGATATTTGTTCCTGTAATCAACAGTGCCATTGTTACTGATAGCATCAGAGCATCAGAAAATTGATTATAACATAACAATAAAACACGAGTAAAAAACAATTAACAAATTGATTAATGACAAAATACTATCACAAAGGATATACAAAAGATAAACAAATTGATTAATGACAAAACCAATCACGATCATAAAGACATAGCTCTGATGAAAAAAACACTATCATAAAGGAAGTATAAAAGATCACCATTATACATCTGAAATAAGTAAATAAATCCAAGAAAAATAAAGATTCTTACAAGATGAAATATAAGTAGATACCAATCCTTGAATCATTATAAGTTGAAGTATTTCCCGAACTCCCCACCTTATGTTTTTGGAAGCCTGACTAAGATGTTCCCAAGGATTTATGTAAGCTTTAAATGGATGAAACATAAATTAATAAAGTGTCATTGTAATAGTAAATATGAAATTTCACTTTAGGCATTAAACCAACCATAATTGAAGCATATCAGATACAAAATCATAAGAGTCATGAATACAAAATCACAAGGGTATGAATATAAATCATAAGTATATATTGCATATTCTTTATAGAAATATTAGCAAACATACCACTTAATTTAAAGAGGAGTGACTGGATTAAAAAATTGTATCTCATAAAATATTGCTATTGCAAGAATATTTAGTTCTAACTTTAGAGGTGGAGCAAATATCCTCATAAAACTAGAAGCCTCCCACCATGACTGATGGTCTGCTAACTTGAGTTGCAGAAGAAACCAATACCATCCAATCCTTATGTATGTGCATATAACACAAATCTTAATTTTGACAAACATACTGCCTTACTTAATCTTAGATGCTACAAATGTTACATTTCCTTTGAAAATATTATAATTTAATTAAAGTCGATCGATTTTGAATGAAACATTAAATCGATTTGAGATTTATGAAATACAGTTAAGCATTTCTTCAATGGGCCTCTTAATGGAAATAAAAGGTATTGCATTTCTTTCTCAATGTACTAGCACATAAAAGATAAAGAAATTCGCATAAACAACCCATTTCTCACTTCAGTCCTGATGCTAAATCCAATCGATCTCTCCCCAATGCCAAAACCATGAAACCTTATGGACAGAGAAGATGAGTGGTGGCTTTTAAAAAGTAATTTATCGATAAATAATCTTTAAATTTTAAGAAATTTAATCCAATGTAATGTAACCATGGACTTTTAGCACTTCTGCAATTCATCCAAATAAGAAAACACATTCCAAATTTCAGCATTATTTTAAAGCAGTCGCTAGAATTAGTTTGTCTGCACATGCCTCACATTTAAACAAGTTATACGTTGCCTACAAAACAAAAGTCTTAAATAATTTTAAAAAAAAGAGGCAGAGAAAAGAAGAATGGGACGGATCAGACCGAAGAGGCAAAAAGAGCCAATGAAAGAAGCTGTGAATGTAAAGAGCTCGAGAGGCGCACTGTTTTCGCTGCAGCAACTAATGCTATCTTCTTCGATCGCAACGGTCGAATGTGTCCACTGACAAAAGAGATCGATTGCAATTTCTATAAGCCATTGTGTGCATCGGAGATCACGAATTCAACGAAAGACTGAAATGAACATCAGTCAAGCAGCGGTACCTTTTTCCGGCATGAAATGCTCGATCCACATATGGCACAACGACCTTTCGGCAGGTTGCGTTGCTTTGAGGGAGAAGATGGAAGAGGAAGGATACTGATGGACAGGGCTTCGTTTCGACGAGTAGATAAAGGAAGAAGATCGAACGAGCAGAACTGTCGAAGATGACCGACAAATGAGTCGAACTGCCGGAGAAGATGACCAACAAATGAGCCGAACGCGAGAGGAGGGGGAAGGAGCACAGCTTGACTTCGTGTAACAACCATAACGATTGAAGGGCAACAGGGTAAAAGTAGAATAGCAGAATGCAGGCCACGAGGTCGATCCCGCGGCCGGCTTCTAACAAAAATTTCTCCAGTGGTGGTCGCGAAGTTACCCTGCCGCGCTCCAAAGAGGGGAAATCAGCAATGGAGTGCTCCGAAGCCCTCCAGCCGCGCCCCAAAACATACCCTCAGTCTTAACTAAAATTCAATTTAAATATTAAATATCCAAATTTTAGTGAATTTATATGGATTATCGAATTGGTTTATAAGCAGCAAGTATTAAGGAATACGGGCGATAATGCAAAAGACATCTGGTGTTAAATTCGTGATAATAAAAATAATACTATATTTTCTGACTCGAAGACTTCGTGAGGGTGCAGGATTTACACAACTGTTCGCCAACTTTTGGTAAGATGTGACACTAACTTTCTTGGACTGTTGGTGGCTCTAACACAAAAATGTGACTGGTTTTTGGACCACATTATTTACAAAATATACAATAATATAATTGATTTTTTTCTTATGGTGTTGATGTTTTGGCTACCAGATGAAAGTTTAATGCATGACAAGTTAAGAATTTTGGGCGTTACCTTCTGTGTGTCTACTTATTAGTGACCTTCATTGGGCTAAGAGTTGCCCTCATTTGATTTTGCTATCGGTAATTTTTACCCAAGTTTGGCTTCATACACGCAGATGCTGATGGTTACCTACAGAGGTCCCTTGAAAAGGATTATTAGGGCCAAAAGTCCTTAAGCTGAGCCCATCACTAAATCGAAAACTTATGCCCAATTGTGATCTTTTATATTTTTATCCCCTAATATTATAAAAACATACATGCATATATTTTCATATTCATATTTCAAATATTAAATGTTTGTTTAACGTTTAAACACCTCTAATAAATAATTACAATTTTTTTAAACACCATCAAAGGCGGCAAATACACACTAGCTTTTTCCTTGTATATGTTTTTTTTTTATATAGATCATATTATTATTATGTTATTTAGTGCTTTCCTGGAATCTGAAAAATAAACCCTAAGATAGAGGTCCTAGTACATGTTTATGTGGAAACCCTATAGCTGATGACCAACACAGTCTTTTGACAAAAAGAAACTTTTACTTAAGATAGAATATTAAAAGAATAACGCAATCATAATAATTCACTCTTTTAGATTTACAAGAATTTTTTGGATGAGGTAACCCGTGATTGCTAACAAGAGTTCTTCGGTCTAGAGAAGTTTAACAACTTCTTTGGACTAAATAAATTCAAACTTAACAGTGGTGCCTGAACGATAGAAAAATGGGATCTTAACCTATGTCGCTTAACGTAATTAAAATCCCCGCATTTTCTTCAATAATTAAATCACGACAAATAAAAATAAGAGCCTAGGATAGGTCGTTTGAGACACGTTTTCTCTTCTCTCTCCTCTTTTCACCAAACGAGGCGACGATGTGATTGAGCAATGATTAACCTTCGAACGATGATCATGACCAAAACATGAAGCTAAGTATGATCCCTAATTAACCTTTCCATAGACTTAAACATCATACACCTTTAAGATTTTGAGGTTGTTCGTCTGGTGCGACGTAAATCCTCATAATACTTTTTGGGCTTTCGCGTGATTGTATATCGTGCAATATAAGTCCTAACTCTTTTTAGGATTCCGAGGTTGTTGTTTGGTACAGTGTAAATCCTTTCATCTTCTTAGGTTACTTGCATAATTGTATGTCGTGCAGATGTACTTTCTAAAATTTCTAAATAAATTACAAGATTGAAACATTAAATAATATTCACTTTCAAAGATATAAAACTGAATCAAAAAATAGTTTAAGATGTCACTGAGGTTTTCTCAGTATCCTCGACATCTCCAACTTTTCATTCATTTGGGTTCCAAAAATAACTTTTCCATATTGAGTTTTTCCCATTTGATTTTCCCACAAGCAATCGTGGAAGCTAAACATTGAATTCTTGAAGACTAAACCCCAATTATAATCAAGAGTTTTTTTAAGTGATTTTGGTTGCTTAAGATGTGATTAATTATAGGGGTTTACGTCTATAGAATAATTAGTAACCCAAATAATCTAAATCTTATCTAGTCTTCATATTAGATAGTGAGAATATTTGTTGGCATTTTCACAGGCCAAACAAATATCCAAATTTCTTAATTTGAATAATTGAGTCAATTATTAAGTGATATTCTCATCCTTTGAGATGACATATTACTTGTATTATTGTGTTTCGATTATTTAAACAATCAAATATTCAAGATCTCTTCGGTCTCATTTTTCAAAACTAAAAATTCACTTTTCAAAAATCAAAATTATACATATATTGAATCAAAAATTATTTTCAAAACAAAAATAAAACCAACACATTCCTTCAGTTAACATCTGCAACAATGAGAATAAATTTTATTAATTAGTACACATAACACATGATTTTTAATAAAATAAAAACATAATAATAAGTAAAAAACATATAACACATAAGTATGCGGCAGACAGATAAACAAAACTGTAAAGTGCAAGAAACAACTACTAAAACCAAAAACACAAAAATATGCAATAAATTAAAATATGATATTCAACAAAAGGCACAATAAACTTACTCATCTTACTCTACATCATCTGAAGAGTGATTGGAGGATGTAGTCGCGATCTCTTCTTCAAACACATAATCAAAAAAAAGGTCGATGGTGATGTCAAATCTAATGACTCTTTCGTGTACTCTTCTTCCACAAATTAGTAGAAGCGAAATGTTATTGTCTCTTACAGTAAATATGTTTCACATGTGATCATTTTAGTCGGGTCTTATTCTTCACAGTTATCTTTGATTTATTCAAAAATCTAAAAAATAAATGTTGCTCGGTACAAATTACCAATGTTCTTTATAAATGAGTAATTGATTATCTAATTCCAATGTAATTACCTCTCAAATGGATACATCCAACGGTATTGTACTGGACTTCTAGTTAATGCCTCGCGGGGTAAATGTATGGTGAGATACATCATCGAGTCGAAGAAACATTGCAGAAATATTCTGAGGTATCTTAAGGGTCCATTTGATGTTGACTTGATATTTAAGATGCAGTTATCTTTTGCAGATTTGTGTACATACTACATTGACTCAGTTATGTAGGTGATATGGATAGACGAAGATCTATGACGGGCTATTCATTCACATTGGCGGGAGGTCCACTCAGTTGGAGGTCATTTCTTGATTCTACAATTATTTTATCTACTATTGAGGCTTAGTATATTGCACTTGCAGAGGCGATGAAAGATGTAATATAGATGTAGGGTCTATTAGATGACTTGAGAGTTGATTAGGAGTCCTTGAGGGTGTTCTGTGACAGTCAGGGTGTAATATTCTTGGCGAAAAATCAAGCTCATCATGCTCGTATCAAACACATTGATTTGAGGTACCAATCTGTTCAAGATTTGATTGAAGAAAGCAAAGTTCTGTTGAAGAACATAAATACAAAGAAAAATCTAGTGGACATACTCATGAATGTACTACCAGTCCAAAATTTCACCTATTGCAGGATTTAGGTGAACACTCGAGCGTAGGACTGATTGCCCGGTCAGACATTTTGAAGAACTCTCTTCCGGAGGGGGGTACGAATGAACCATCTTGATGCAGCTAATTTGGAGTTGGAGCTAGTTGGAGATTGTTGTATTTAATGGCTTTTATTTTAATTGATTTATTTCTTTGTATGCATAATCCTCTTCTATGTAAAAGATATAAAACTCATGTGAAAGAGATTATATGATGTTGAGAAGTGTTGAGTTGTATCCCCAAGTTGTTTTTATCTCTCTCCATCTGATACAAGTGGAATCTCTCTCCCCGTGGACTTAGACAAATCCATTAAACAACAAACCACGTAAATCTTTCTGTTTGATTATTGTTGTGTGAATTTTCTACACTTTTGCATTGTTTTCACATAGCAATACATCTACTTGTTTCCCTAAATATCATGAACAATATTATTTCTCTAGTGACCATCATCATCATCACCACTTAAATTAATTTATTCAATATCCCTATAAAAATATTTTTAGCAATATCAAATATAATTTATTTACAATCAAAATATAAATAATATAAAAACAGCAAAAAAAAAAAAAATGATCCACAACAAATAAACAAAAAAGCAATACAAGAAAGAAAATACATGAAATTCTTATTGGCTTATAAATTCATTAAAAGCATGTAGCACAAAATAGAATCATTCAAACTAAACCATTAAAAAATGAAGGAAGCTAAGAAGCCGACAGAAGTGCACCTTCCACCATATCGGCATAAAATCTAAAGAAATCATAATCCATATCAGATTCCAAATTTACAGTGCCCTCTAAAATCTTTACAACCGTGGACATTTTTGGCCTTCTTTTACTATCACTCTGCAAACACCACACTGCAACTCTCATCATCTTCTTCATCTCTTCTTCACCATGCAACTCTATATCCCCACTGCTTCCCTTAAACAGTCCAGGCAATAAATCAGCCTTCAATTCATGNCCATTAAAGCTCCGGAAGGAGAGTAAAATTCTGTGTTTTTGTAGAAAGAAAGCGAAATTTCTAATCACTGAATACAAATTCTGGATCATTGGGAAATATATGGCGGCCATTGATGAACATTAAGCTTCGAAAAAAAACTAATTTTTAATTATTTTGTGGCCGCTTGATTGTAAATTTTTAATTTTTGGTATGATTTTGGATGTAAATGAGAAAAAAAACCAGTGACTTTTTGGAAGTATTCGTTAATTAACATGAGAGAATGAAGCTTTGTGGTTACTAATATTCCCCTCAAGCATATTGTAGGCCATTTTTTCTTATTTTTTTGTCTTACCATCCGGCAGAAAAATTATTCCGTGCAAATATCACATGCAGAGGTGTATGCGGTGTCTGATCTTTACCATCGATAAGTGTTTCAGTGGGACTAATTTTTTTTAAAAATTTTGATTGTGATGATGATGATGGAGATCGGACATTGCATGAATCACGAAACAATTTTTTTTATATTTACACTAGTCAGAATTTTCATATCATATTAAAAACAACATTATTTTAACTTTTAATAAGTTTGGGTGTTCAACTTACATTTTGTTTTTATAAACATAAATTAGAAACATGTTTGAAAATAAAAAAAATGAAAGTAAAAGTGATATATATGTAATTAACATAACTAAAGTAGTATTTAATGCAAACTAATTCATGGAAGCACTACATACCATAGTTAAGTGTAATTTAAGCGCTAATTGAATAATTATGAACTTATTGTTATAATCAATCTCACATGTAATTAGATGTAAAGATTAAAGTTTAGGAGTTAGATATGTAAATATTAAAAAAAAACTTATGATCTAGTAAGATTAATACCGGTCGTTCGATCATGTGGTTATAAGAGTTATTTGTCGAATTTCTTTTGAACCTATGATCTAGTAATCTTTTCAAAGGCCTCCTACAAAATATATGATTAATGAAAGTGAGAGATTAAGTAAATTTCGTAGTTATTTGAGTTTTGTACTCATTAATAATTGTAGGCAATATTAGAAATAAACCTTAAAAGTCAATGATCCATCTAATTTTTACTCGGATAAAGAGCATATCAAATTTAACGACCCATGCTTCGAGCAAAAAATTTTGGATCATATTTCTTTTGAACCGACAATAGTTAAGCTTGAAATCTGAACGTTAACTACTCACTGAGGCTGTTAGGGCCGTCGAAGATCAATAATCATTGAACATTTATCCATATTTTACCTTTAATCTTATCTGTCATTATATCTACACTAACTTTTTCAGAAGTATTTTTCTTTCACAATCTCTCTACAAGTGGAAAGCCAGTGATCCACCTAAGTATTCTCGTCTCAACAACATATCTTACTAGAATACTTTCACATCTCTAAATAATTTTGATATTGAAGTGTTTCATAAGATGTAAGTTTTAATTTCTTCCTTCAATAAAAAATCAATTTTTTATTGAAAAAATGAAAATTATATTTCTCATTGAAGGAAGAAATGAAAACTTTTACATCATATGAAATACTCCATTCTCAGAAATTTATTTAGAGGTGTGTAAATAACCTAATTAAAAGTTGTGGAGACCATGATGCTTTCGTTTATGATTGATTTTTCACTTGGAGACAAAATATAAAATAAATATATCTATGAGAGGGTTGACGCAGCTACAGTGTCATACACTATTAGAGGAAGAAATATTAAAGGATTGAGAGTCAATGTTCGACCGATTAATGGTCTTCGATAGAACAAACATCACTAAGATGTTAAATGATCTGATAGGATGATATAGACTCCAAATAAATACGATCCAAAATTTTGGCTCTTAGCTCGCCAAACTTATTTCAATATGAATTTCATGTACGAGTCAAACTTATAATCAATTTCCAAGCAATTATCATTTTTAGAGCTAATTTCATAGCCCTACACTATATACCACAAAAAATATCAACTTACATACAAAATACTTTTCTTGAATTAACCATCTCATAATTTTATAATTATATATTTGCAGGATTTATTAAATCCTTTTCAAATTAAATCTTGCTTGCAACCAAATAGCCCCTTCATCTAAAGGCCAACATTCTGCGCCATAGAACACTGCAGGTCTCACCACTAACTTATAAAATTTTATTTTAAGTCTAAGAGGTATTTTCTATCACACAATAGGTCGGATACACTCCTCCATCTCAACCGACCTACTTGAATTCTACTAGTAACATCCCCGTCTACATCACCATCACTTTGAATAAGACACCCAAAATATATAAAGCGTTCACACCTTTTAATAATTTGATCACCCATAGTTACAACTTTGCCACTAGAGCTACTACTACTAAAATTATATTTCATGTATTTTACATAGGAATTTAGTGATATGTATGTAAGTCTTGTTTAAACAATTTCTTTGGAATTCTACATTTAAGCATACACAACTACCATCACATTTACAATTGAGTTTAGGGCCTATCTTAAAAATAAGAGAAAATCAAAAAAATTAAAAGCTTCAGAGAGAAAGAAAGGAAGTCTTGAAAGATCTACAGCTGCAAAAGAATCAAATAAGACAAGAATAAGGAACAGAGAGACAAACTATACCAACAAAAATCACAAAAAGAAAGGAAAACCACCAAAACAAAGAGAAGAATGATAATCAACTAGAGCTCAGAACTAACCTACAAGAAAACATTACAATTTCGTCCTAGATTTCGAACGTAGAAAAACATATTAAAAAATGGTTGAAATTTAACGAAAGCTGGAATTCACCACAACTCAAAAAATCAATCTTAGCAACCAGTGTAAATCAAGTAAGAAATGCAGGTTTTTTTAGAACAAATTAACCACCATAAACAACGGCTAGCTCAAATAGCAAACCTAATCAGAGCGGAAGCACTAATATTCAATATGGGAAATTCAATCCAACACGTTGAAAGTAGATCGATGGCCAGTCAATTCTAACAAACATCGCATTAGACAAAATATTCATATAATACACATTACCTAAAGAGAATAACATCAACCCAGCTCAGTATAAGAGCAATTGGTAACAAATCCAATTCCAAATCACATTACTCCTTCAATTTGTTCAGAGTTATAAAACATATCCCGAGAACAAAAAAAGAAAAGCAATAACCAACATGAATATTTCAATTTCCATTTGATTTTCATGATCATAATGAATCAAAAATCAAGTTATTCAAGCTTGTGGAGATGTCTAAGAATTTATTTACAACATTCTTCTTGAGAAAATGTCGATGATGTCTACAAGCTATTTATGATGATCATTGAAAAGTACTCTTTGAGGCTTTCCTAGCAAAGCTAGGGGCTATCAACACACAAAATGATTTCATAGGAATTTTAGGGCTATTTGGTAGCCAGATTTAAGCAGGATTTAAGCTAAATCATGTCAAACAACAAATTTTTTTTTTTGCAAATCCTACAAGTTCCTAAATCCCATTTCTTCTCAATTTTGCCTTAAATATGAGATTTATCAAATCAAATAGAAAGCATGATTTATGAGATATAAAGAAGTTTAAGCTTGTGAGATTCAACGAATCCTACTAAAGTCACCAAACAATTTCTCAGAATTTTTTAGGATTTACTTTCTAACATACCAAACAGTTTCAGTATTTAACCACCTCAAGATTTGATAAATTAGGATTTACAATATTTACTAAATCCTATTCAAAATAAATCTTACTTGCAACCAAACAACCCTTAGTAACTTATATTTAACTTAAATCCTACTTGCAGCAAAACACCCCCTTAATATAAATCCAATGTGCAGCCAAACAACCCATAGACATGAAATATCATAAAAAAGAAGATGAGAATTTACCTTAGTGAAAGGCTTCAAGTAGGAGTTGAGCTGAAGAAGGAGAAAAATGGGAGTACCCAGTGTTTGCAAGCCACGATCCCATCGTACTCAATTCCAACTAGTGTGGTTTGTGTGCGAAGGCGAGGGTCTTAGACGAAATCAAGCGAGGGCTTGGGCAAGTCTGAGGCTGAGGCTTTCGTGAAGGGAGGGAAGAAGCTAGGGCGAGGAGGAAGCTGAGCGCGAGTGGGACGGGAGGACCGAGGGATTTATGCGAGGAGGGCTAAATTAAAGCATTTATTGACGGCCTATAAGCGGTCTAAAATCCTAAGTTTGTTACATTGTTATTGATGGTCATGTTGACCTGATTTTTAGTCACATTGGACTTGCACAAACAATACTTCTTGGTCCGGAGCTGCCACATTGGCCAAATATGCACTTGCACATTTTTTTGGCTTGGCGTGACCACTCCGTGTGATCACACTTGAAAGTTCCTTGATGTGACCACTCCGTGTAATCACTCCAAAAAGTTCCTTTGCATGAGCACTCTGCATGATCACTCCCGAAAGTCTCTTGGCGTGACCACTCCACGTGATCACTCTCGAAAGTTTCTCGGCATGACCACGCCTAAGTATAACTGGAGCTACCATGTGGTCACTTCGCATGACATGTCATTGATATGTATCTTTCATCCGTGGATTAGGCCACGAACCGCCATGACCTTTCACCGAAGGAGATCCATGGCTCATCAACCATTCAATGGATCATGATCGTCGATGCACCACCTAATCGGAGGAACATGAAGGGCCCTGCCACCGCCTTCTCAGCGTATAAACAAATGACCTTCAAGCACAGTCTGAGACACTATCCAAAGATCCCAACTCTTCGATACAAACCTTGAAAAATCCAAAGAAAAAAAAAACATCTCTCTGGTGAAGTCTTCTCCTCCGTTCAGCCTCCTTCTCCTAGCTTTGGATTGGGCTTGGGTTTGGGTTCGGCTCAGGTCGACTTGAAACAACCTAACGTTGACACACTTAGCCAAAACCTTACCTACACAGGTTTGACCTAATCCAGACCTTACGCAAACTCTAAATATAACCAAGGTCTTACCCAAACTCTAAACCTAACGAAGATCTGCCTAACTTAGACCTAACTTAAATCAAAACTAATCCAGTTTGGGTTAACCAAGCTTAACCCGAGTCAAACCTAAATCAAGCCTAAGCTAACACGAGTCAACCCAGCTTAACCCAGGTCAAACTTAAATCAAATCTAAGCCAATAGTGATAAACCCAACTTAACCTGGGTCAAACCCAATTCAAACCTGAGCCAATCCACAAACCCAATTCAAGTTAATGTCAATTCGGGTCAATCCAGTTTAACCTATGTCAAACCTAATTCAAATCTAAGCTAACTCAGATCAACCCAGCTAACCATGGTCAAATCCAATTCAAATATAAATAAACTCGGGTCAACCAAGCTCAACTCGAGTCAAACCGAAACCTAATATAATCCAACCCAGGGCAACCCATCTCAACCTGTGTCAAAGCCAAACCAAACCTGACTTAACTCAGGTCAACCCAACAAAACCCGAGGCAAACCCAAACCAAACCAAACCCAACCCGTGTCAACCCAACTTAAATTGGGTCAAACCTAAACAAGGGCAACCCAACTCAACCCAGATCAAAACCAAATAAATATGGGTTGATCCAAATTAATTCGGGTCAACTTAAATCAAACCTAACTTAGCTCAAGTCAGCCTATGTCCAACCCAAGTCCAAATTAGCTAACCCATATCGTACTGTAGCTCAAGTTTGAGCTAACCTAAGTTTGAAAATAAGCTTATCCTAGCCCGATCCTGACCCAAGTCTAATTCAAGGCTAAAAATACATGTTATGTTATCTCATGTCATTTCATATGTTATTTCCATATGTTATTTAATATTCGATATGTTACTTCATGTTCTATATGTTATTCATGTTTTATATGTTATTTTATGTTAAAAAAACTAACAAAAATTAAAAGATATAAAAAACAAAAGCAAGGATGAGAACTGCTCAGTTTTCTTCGCAAGCCTCATAAACAAACCAAATCTCAAATAAAAAACATCAAATTTAGAGAACTCTGATTTCTCAATATGATTGACGAAACTTAGAAATCATGCAATACATTAATGCAAATATTAAACTTCAAATATGTATCTAAAACACAACAAGATAAATAACAAGATCAAAACATAGGTATATCCAACACAAACTTTAGGCTTACTAACTTAAACATCAAACCAAGGGCCAAACACTCACCCTAAGTTAGTCTGAGTATAAAAGCCTTGGTTAGTTTAAATAACTAGTGAGTTCTTAGGTCCTTTTTTCCTTCTAAAATGGAGAATGATGAACAAAATCACAAAGGATGTGGAGAGCAAGCTTCCGAGTATGACAATGAATACACTAATTCTGTTTAATTTTTCCTTTGATGTTGAAGAATGATCTGCTGTTACTGATGGTGCAATCTGCATCTTGATGTAAGCTGATGAGTTGTAGTTACCCGAAGAAGAGTTCTTCAAGGAGAAGATCTCCGTTGGGAGATAACAATCTCCATGAAGAAAATCTCCTCCATACTTAAAAAGTGCAGCTTTGCAGGAGCAATTCATCAAACAAGCTTGCTTACAGCTCTCTTCATTCGTTCCACGAAGAGCGACAACATTCGGATCGATGTAATTGAAGTAAGAGATGTTACCTAAAGGCAAAAGGCAATGGCTTTTTGTAGATTCACAGGAAATCTGATTCACAAGAGAGCAGCTTTTAAGCGAATTGCCCCAACTGTTCATCTTGAAGAAATTGGAGTCTCCATCATTTATAGGACAACTGCAATGTCTTTCTGAACAAATCCCATACTCCCCACAAGCCATGTGATAGTCGTAGTAACCAAGATGAGAATTTGTCAAATCAGACAACATAGTTAGTCCAGGATTGAAATTCTGCCCGATTCCATATACTCTCAAATGACCATCGTAATCCAGTCTAATGAACAGAACAACCCAATTCTCTGGGAATTCAGTTACCTTAACATTACCATCAGGCCATATAAGGTGGCCGTCCTTCAACGTGAAATTGTAAGCTGGAGTTATTTTCCCGACATTTTTGAATAACTCGGAGTAAAGCTGAGGAGGGCTGGAGTTAACGTAGGCGTAAAAGCCGTCTCCTTGAATCGAGACATAGTACATACCTCGAGTGGTATTATCAGCAAGGTAATTGGAAGTAAGGCTCTGTCCAAGCTTTAGTGTCTGACCATTGCGCAAAGTATCCGTTGGGTGATCGAAGGAAGACCAAACAGTCTCATTTTTGTCATTGAGAAGCATGAGATTGCCGGAAGAAGTGAGATTCAGGGATGAAACAGAGTGGTTTGAGGTGTTGGTTGACCAAATGAAGGTGTCGTCGGAGTCGAGGAGGATCAAGTCTCCGCCTTTGGTGAAATGGAGGGTGGCGTTCCAATTGACGAGGCGCTCGCGGTTAGCCGACCACAAGAAAGGTAGGTCCTGGTCGATACTATTGGAGAGTTCGGAAAAAATGGTGGTGTTGATGAGGAAGATGGAGAAGAGGAAGCCATGGCAGGGGGGAAAATAGTGGAATTCACAGGCGAAGCTGGGGCCGCCGGAGCTCTTGAGGAGGATGATGTGCGTTTTGGCGCCGCTAATGAAGACGAAGCTGTGGTTGTTAATCCAAGTGGTGTTGAGGTTCGCCGATGGGTAGTCAAACTGCTTCTGCACGTGGCTTAGGAGAATGAGGGAGGAGAGGAGGAAGACGAGGGTTGGTTGCATGATGAAAGTAAACAAACATATATTTCAATTTAGAAAGTTCAACTATATATAAGTAAGAACCTTGGACATATTAGACTTAGTTTTTTTTCTTGGAGATTCTGTCAACCTTGGATGGACAGAACAATGATAAACAAGTAATTTAAAGTAAATTAAGATGTCATGGGCAAAATGCTCATTTGCCATTTGGCCTTCCTTTCACAATGGGACAAAAATTCTAAAAATCAAATGTCACTAAAAATCAAATTAAGAACATTCTTCATGGAACTTTATTCAAAGATCTAAAAGATTAGGGAGATTTACATACATAACACACAATTCGTATGTATTTACATATCTTATGCCTAAATTTTCATATTTACCCATGTAATAATCTTTAGTATCACATGAAAAATAATACTATTATTATGCTTCATTATTGAAAATAATGATTTTCATGTATAGGTCTATTTCACTAAAGTGCTATGTAATTATAGAAGTTTTATGTGTGCTATAGGTAAAAGTTTTTTTATATGAATATTAGAACGACTCTTAATTCCTTATATAATTCTCTCTCTCTCTCTCTCTCTCTCTCTCTCCTCTTAAATAAAAAATTTAAAAAATAATAAAATAAAAATACTGACTTCAGATGAGGTCGACGAATTGCTGAGTATTATGGGGCATTTACATACATGGCACCCAAATTTTATTTATTGACATATCAAACCCTTAAAACTTTGCTTTTAACATAAATACCGCCCGGATATTTCATATCACATAAAAATAATACCATTAACTTTTAAAATGTGAAATACCACCAATTTTATATGTATGTTCTCCATAAGAAAAAGTATCAAAGGAGGGTCTACTTGTAAGAACCAATAAATAAACTTTTCTTACATTTTTCTTCGCCCGCACGATTTGTTTCCTTACTTGATCGGTGACTTGTACCCAATTTCGATCTTTTCCTTCTCTTCTCCTGCTCGCACTTTCTGGCTTCGTGCCTCTTGCGGCTATATAGCGACAACTGGGCGTCGTTTAGGACGTCGATCCCCACCTCTCCTCTCCTTTTTCCTCAAGATCTTCCTTTTCTCTTGTTCTTTCTCCTTTTCAATTTTGCTCGAAACTAAGGGTGTAAATGAGTCAAGCCGACTCATTAGCTAGCTCGTGCTCGACTTGATAAGTGGATCGTGAATTGAGCTAGATGAGCTAACAAGCCAAGCTCAAGCTAGCCTGAACTCGACTTGTTGGCTCCTGAGCAGATTCGTTTAAAAAATATTTATATAAATTGAAGATTTTGTTTTTAAAAGTATCAAAAAAATTTTAAAAATTAATATTTTTTTATCTCAACATTTGTATAAAAAAATGTATATTTTACTAAAATTTGATAATAGTAATATTTTCGGTATGATGCTAAAGATTTTGAGTATTGTGAGTGTAAATGTGAAGGTTTAGATGTATAATATGTAAATACATAAGAATTGCATGTTATGTATGTAAATTTCCTTATTGACTATTTATTTTGTATGTTCAGACTCAATGCAATTACCCAAATGTTATGTATGTAAATTTCCTTATTAACTAAAATTCAATTTTAATATTAAATATCCAAATTTTAGGGAATTTATATGGATTATCAAATTGGTTTATAAGCGACAAGTATTAAGAAATACAGGCAATAATGCAAAAGACATCTGGTGTTAAATTCGTGGTAATAGAATAGTACTATATTTTATGACTCTAAGATTTCCTGAGGGTGCAGGATTGACATTACTATTCGCCAACTTTTGGTAAGATGTGAGCCCTACGTTCTTGAACTGTTGGTGGCTCTAACACAAAAATGTGACTGATTTTTGGACCACATTATTTACAAAATATACAATAATATAATTGATTTTGTTCTTATGGTATTAATGTTCTGGCTACCAGATGAAAGTTTAATGCATGACAAATTAAGAATTTTGGGTGTTACCTTCTGTGTGTTTACTTTTTTGTTTCCTTGATTGGGCTAAGAGTTGCCCTCATTTGACTATGTTGTCGGTAATTGTTACGCAAGTTTGGCTTCATACACGCAGATGCTGATAGTTACCTACAGTGGTCCCTTGAAAAGGATTAACAGGGCCAAAAGTCCTGAAGTTGAGCCCATGACTAACTCAAAAACTTATGCCCAATTGTGATCTTTCATATTTTTATCACCTAATATTATAAAAACATACATGCATATATTTTCATATTTATATTTCAAATATTAAATGTTTGTTTAACTTTTAAACACATGTAATAAATAATTACATTTTTTTTTGAAACACCATGGGAGGCGGCAAATACACACTAGCTTTTTCCCTTTTATGACACATTAGTGTATATGTTTTATTTTATATAGATCATATTATTATTATGTTATTTAGTGCTTTAATGGAATGTGAAAAATAAACCCTAAGATAGAAGTCCTACTACATGTTTATGTGGAAACCCTACGGTTGATGACCAACATATTCTTTCGACAAAAAGAAACTTTTACTTAAGATAGAATATTAAAAGAATAACGCAATCATAATAATTCACTCTTTTAGATTTACGAGGATTTCTTGGATGAGGTAACCCATAATTGCTAATAAGAGTTCTTCGGCTGAAGAAGTTTAACAGCTTCTTTGGACTAAATAAATTCAAACTTAACAGTGGTGTTTGAACGATAGAATAATGGGATTTTTAACCTATGTCGCTTAACATAATTAAAATCCCCGCATTTTCTTCAATAATTAAATCACGGCAAATAAAAATAAGAGCCTAGGATAGGTTGTTTGAGACATGTTTTCTCTTCTCTCTCCTCTTTTCACCAAACGAGGCGATGATGTGATTGAGCAATGATTAACCTTCGAACGATGATCATGACCAGAACATGAAGCGAAGTATGATCCTTAATTAACATTTCCATAGACTTAAACAACATACACGTTTAAGATTTTGATGTTGTTCGTCTGGTGCGACATAAATCCTCATAATACTCTTTAGGCATTTGCGTGATTGTATGTCATGCAATATAAGCCCTAACTCTTTTTAGGATTCCGAGGTTGTTGTTCGGTACAGTGTAAATCCTTCCATCTTCTTAGGTTATTTGCATGAGTGTATGTCGTGCAGATCTAATTCCTAAAATTTCTAAATAAATTGCAGGATTGAAACATTAAATAATATTCATTTTCAAAGATATAAAACTGAATCAAAAAATAGTTTAAGATGTCACTAAGGTTTTCTCAGTATTCTCGACATCTCCAACTTTTCATTCATTTAGGTTCAAAAACTAACTTTTCCACATTGAGTTTTTCCCATTTGTTTTTCCCACAAGCAATAGTGGAAGCTAAACATTGAATTCTTGAAGAATAAACCCCAATTTTAACGAAGAATTTTTTTAAGTAATTGTGATTGCTTAAGACGTAATTAATTATAAGGGTTTACGCGTATAGGAGAATTAGATAGTGAGAATATTTGTTTACTTTCTCACAGACCAAACAAATATCCTAAATTTTTTAATTTGAATAATTGAGTCAATTACTAAGTGATATTCTCATCCTTTGAGATGACATATTACTTGTATTATTGTGTTTCGATTATTTAAACAATCAAATATTCAAGATCTCTTCGGTCTCATTTTTCAAAACTAAAAATTCACTTTTCAAAAATCAAAATTATACATGTATTGAATCAAAAATCATTTTCAAAACAAAAATAGAACCAACACATGCCTTCAATTAACATCTACAACAATGAGAATAAATTTTATTAATTAGTGCATATAACACATGATTTTTAATAAAATAAAAACTGAATAATAAGTTAAAAACATAAAACACATAAGTATGCGGTAGACAGCTAAATAAAACTGTAAAGTGCAAGAAACAACTACTAAAACCAAAAACATAAAAATATGCAATAAATTGAAATATGATATTCAACTAAAGGTACAATAAACTTACTCATCTTACTCGACATCGTCTGAAGAGTGACTGGAGGATGTAGTTGTGATCTCTTCTTCAAACGCATAATCAGAAAAAGGGTCGATGGTGATGCCAAATCTAATGACTCTTTCGTGGACTCTTCTTCCACAAAATAGTAGAAGCGAAATGTTGTTGTCTCTTGCAGTAAATATGTTTCACATGTTGATCATTCTAGTCGGGTCTTATTCTTCACAGTTATCTTTGGTTTATTCAAAAATCTAATGTTGCTCAGTACAAATTACAAATGTTGTTTATAAATGAGTAATTGACTATCTAATTCCAATGTAATTACCTCTCAAATGGATACATCTAACGGTATTTTACTAGACCTCTAATTAATGCCTCGTGGGGTAAATGTATTGTGAGATACATCATCGAGTCGAAGAAACAATGCATAAATATTTTGAGGTATCTGAAGGGTATATTTGATGTTGACTTGATATTTAAGATGCAGTTATCTTTTGCAGATTTGTGTACATACTACATTGACTCAGTTATGCAGGTGATATGGATAGACGAAGATCTATGACGGGTTATTTATTCACATTGGCGGGAGGTCCACTCAGTTGGAGGTCATTTCTTGGTTCTATAGTTATTTTATCTACTATTGAGGCTTAGTATACTGCACTTACGGAGGCGATGAAAGATGCAATATGGATGTTGTGTCTATTGGATGACTTGAGAGTTGATCAGAAGTCTCTGAGGGTTTTCTGTGACAGTCAGAGTGTAATAATCTTTGTGAAAAATCCAATTCATCATGCTCGTATCAAACACATTAAATTGAGGCACCAATCTGTTCGAGATTTGATTGAAGAAAGAAAAGTTCTGTTAAAGAAGATAAATACAAAGAAAAATCTAGTGGACATACTCCCGAAGGTACTACCAGTCCAGAATTTCACCTATTGCAGGATTTAGGTGAACACTCGAGCGTAGGACTGGTTGCCCGGTCAGACATTTTGAAGAACTCTCTTACGGAGGGGGGTATGAATGAACCATCTTGATGCAGCTGATTTGGAGTTGGAGCTAGTTGGAGATTGTTGTATTTAATGGCTTTTATTTTAATTGATTTGTTTCTTTTTTATTTATTTATTTGTATGCATAATCCTCTTCTATGTAAAGGATATAAAACTCATGTGAAAGATAATGTATGATGTAGAGAAGTGTTGAGTTGTATCCCAAAGTTTTTTTTTTGTTTCTCTCCATCCGGTACTAGTGAAATCTCTCTCCCCGTGAACTTAGGCAAATCGATTAAACAACAAACCACGTAAATCTTTGTGTTTGATTATTATTGTGTGAATTTTCTATGCTTTTGCATTGTTTTCGCATAACAATACATCTACTTGTTTCCCTTAAATATCAACAACAATATTATTTCTCTAGTGACCATCATCATCATCACCACTTAAATTAATTTATTCAATATCCCTATAAAAATATTTTTAGCAATATCAAATATAATTTATTTACAATCAAAATATAAATAATATAAAAATAGCAAAAAAAAAAAAGTGATCCCCAACAAATAAACAAAAAAGCAATACAAGAAAGACAATACATGAAATTCTCATTGGCTTATAAATTCATTAAATGCATCTAGCACAAAATAGAATCATTCAAACTAGACCATTAAAGAAAAGGGAAGCTAAGAAGCCGACAGAGGTGCACCTTCCACCATATCGGCATAAAATCTAAAGAAATCATAATCCATATCAGATTCCAAATTTACAGTACCCTCCAAAATCTTTACAACTGTGGACATTTTTGGTCTTCTTTTACTATCACTCTGCAAACACCACACTGCAACTCTCATCATCTTCTTCATCTCTTCTTCGCCATGCAACTCTATATCCCCACTGCTTCCCTTAAACAATCCAGGCAATAAATCAGCCTTCGATTCATCTAATTGAGCAATTAACTGAACAGCTTCTTCAGACTGAGATGGATCTAAATTCTTTCTTCCACTCATAATTTCTACAATCACCACACCAAAGCTGTAAACATCAGCCTTCTCTGTAATGATCGAAGTCAGCCATTCTGGAGCCAAGTAACCAGGCGTCCCCCTCATTCTAGTCATCACTTCACTCTCTTCTCTGTCAATCAGCTTTGAAAGCCCGAAATCTGCAACCTTTGCGTTGAATTTTGAATCCAGGAGAATGTTTTGTGGCTTTATATCTAGATGCGCGATTCTCTGTCTGCATTCTTCATGGAGATAGCAGAGCCCTTTGGCTATATCAAGGATTATCTTTCTTCTGGTTTGCCATGAGAGGAGAGCTTCTGGTTCCACTTTGAATATCCATTGATCAAGCGAGCCATGGGGCATGAACTCGTAAACCAGAAGTCTGTAGGAGTTCTCTGCGCAGAAACCAATCAGTTGGACCAGATTGATGTGATGAATGCTTCCAATGGTTTCTACTTCAGCGAAGAACTCCTTCTTCCCCTGACCAACGCCTTCAAGCTTCTTCACTGCAACTTTGGTTCCATTTCTTAATGTTCCTTGGAACACGGATCCAAATCCTCCCTGTCCAATCTTTGTTCTAAAGCCTTCTGTCAGAAGCTGAAGCTCTTCGAAAGAGAATCGGGTTAGTGATGAAGCCATTAGATCGAGNTTCTAAAGCCTTCTGTCAGAAGCTGAAGCTCTTCGAAAGAGAATCGGGTTAGTGATGAAGCCATTAGATCGAACTGGTCAGCTTCTGGATATGTTCTGGTTTTGGAGCGCTTGAGAAAAGAGAAAATGATGATGGAAGTTGACAGTAGGATTAATCCCAGGGCTGTCGTCAAAACAGAGATGAGAACAATATTTGATTTTGACGGCGGAGGAGAAGATGCTGATGCGATCTGAACCTTGATATATGCTGCTGAATTGTAGCTGGACAATGAAGAGTTCTTCAAGGAGAAGATCTCCGTAGGGAGATAACATTCTCCATGAAGAGAATCTTGTCCGTACTTAAAAAGAGCAGCTTTGCAGGAGCAATTCATCAAACAAGCCTGCTTGCAGGTTTCTTCATCTGTTCCGCGAAGAGCGGCGGCATCTGGATCGATGTAATTGAAGTAGGAGATGTTGCCCAAAGGTAAAAGGCGATGATTTTCGCTCGAATTACAAGAAATTGGATTCACAGGAGAGCAGCCGGGGTTGACCTGACCCCAACTGATCGGCTGGAAGAAACTAGAGTCTCCATTACTAGAATTTACAGGGCAACTGCACTGCCCGTCGGAACAGATCCCATACTGACCACAAACCATGGGGTAATCACAGTAATTCAATCGATAATTCGAGAAATCCTGCAAGATTGTTACTCCTGGTATTGAGTTGATTCCGATCCCATAAATTTTCAAATGCCCATCAAACTCCAATCTGATAAACTGAATCGCCCAACTCTCTGGATTAGCAACAACTGCCACAGAGCGACCAGGCCATTCAAGTGCGCCGTTTTCGAAGCTAAGATTAGAAGAAGATGGAGCTGAAGAAGACTGGAAGNCTGCCCGTCGGAACAGATCCCATACTGACCACAAACCATGGGGTAATCACAGTAATTCAATCGATAATTCGAAAAATCCTGCAAGATTGTTACTCCTGGTATTGAGTTGATTCCGATCCCATAAATCTTCAAATGCCCGTCAAACTCCAATCTGATAAACTGAATCGCCCAATTCTCTGGATTAGCAACAACTGCCACAGAGCGACCAGGCCATTCAAGTGCTCCGTTTTCGAAGCTAAGATTAGAGGAAGACGGAGCTGAAGAAGACTGGAATTCTAGAAGCTTAGCATAAAGTTGGGGAGGGTTGGAGTCAACGTAGGCATAAAAACCTTCATCTTTGAGAGAAGTGAAAAACCTACCCTGCGCCGCGCTGACTTTAGATGAATTGGAAATAAGGCTTCTCTCCTTCCCATGATTCAAAATCTGCCCGTTGAGCAAAGTATCCGTTGGGTTTTCAAAGGACGACCAAACAGACCTGTTTTTGCGGTCGAGGAGAACGAGGTTGCCGGAATAAGTGAGGTTCAGGGAGGAAACAGAGCGGTTCTCTGTATTTGTCGACCAGACAAAGCTTCCGTCTGCTTCGAGAAGGATCAAGTTGCCATCTTTGGTGAAGTGGAGGGTTGCGTTCTCTCCAACGAGGTGATTGCGGTTGGCGGACCAGAGAACGGGCGGGATCATCTCTGGTTTATCCATGACTTCTGAGTCGGAGCTGGCGTTGACGACGAAGATGGAGAAGAGGAAGCCGCCATTAGTGCAAGGAGCGGGGCAGAAGAAGCCGGCGGCGAAGCAGGGGCCGGCGGCGCCGCGCAGGAGGATGGTGCGCATCTTAGAGCCGTCGTAGTAGATGGCCATGTCGCGCGCTAGGGGCTGGGAGTTGATCCAGGTGGTGTTGGGGATGGCCGTGGGGTAGTCGTAGAGTGTTTGGGCGGGGAACGGGAGGAAGAAGATGGTGAAAAGGAAGGAGGAGAGAGTGAGATGAGCTGGCGACATGGCTGATGAGAGAGGNAGTCGTAGAGTGTTTGGGCGGGGAACGGGAGGAAGAAGATGGTGAAAAGGAAGGAGGAGAGAGTGAGATGAGTTGGCGACATGGCTGATGAGAGAGGGAGAGAAGGAGAGATGGTGATGCTTCAATGGCGGGCAAATGTTCTGGCGTTGGGTTTGTTGGTGCTGGGGAAGATGACCAATTCCAACGGCTTTTTCTTTTAAATATTTAATTTTAAGCTCTTATCCTTCTGATTTTCAAATGGGCCTGTTTTGAATATGGATTAGATTTCTTTCTGTTCAAGCAAGATTCTATCTTTCGGCCTGCAAAAACATGATAAATTATTAAATTGCATGATTGAATTTAATTTTATATGATAATTGAAAATGCTTTGGATAATTTTGTAATGTTAGATGATGGTATTGGGATTATAATGATTAGATCACAAAATTTAATTAGATTATGGTGGTCATCATTTAGTAGTTAGGTAAACATTTAGAGTTTCTTTTATATATATATATATATATGAAGAGTATTATTTTGAGCCGAACATGAATGAATAAATATTTGTTTGTGTATTGCTCATTTATATATCGAGCACACAAAAAAAGGTGTTTGTGTTTGACTCGTTAACTTAGCGAATAAATTGAACACGAGTTATTCATGAACAATGAGCCGTTTTGATAGCCCTACTTACATGCAGGAGCAAGATTTTATATTGATTTGAACTATTGAATTGGGGTTGGAGGACGTAAAATTGGAAGCTTAATTAAATTTAGAGGGGGTCTATAGAAATCTTAGTAGCTTCCCAATGAACTTAAATAAAATCTCATTAAAATTCACAAAATTAACAAATTACAAATTAGATACAAAATTAGAATTTAAAATTTCAACTTTGCCACCGAAGATAATCTTGTAAGATTAAGTGAAATATTTGTGCATAAGATAATGATAAATTTTTCACGCGCATACATTTAAAATTCAAAAAAAAAAAATTCAGAATTTAATAGTCCGAGAATGTTTCGTCATTAAGAAAATTAAATTACTTAAAAAATTATAAACTTATTTTAAAGTCCGAAAAATATTACATCATGACATCTTACGTAGAGTTACGTTCGGATTCCACTGATATGCGGACACGTGGGTCCAAAGAAACACGTGCGCTTTCCTATGATTCTGCCCGGTAACATAGAAAAATACTTCTCATGTGCTATTCCGCGTTATTCATATGTTATTGTAGTAGTATTGATGTGTTATTGTGTTATTATAACACCAGGAATATTCTCAGAACACGATAACACATGAATATCACCACAATAACACCTGAATAATGCGGAATAACACGGGTGGAATATTCCCCTGAGCTAAAACGATTTTTCTTTTTATTTTTCTGTCACCTCCACGTGTCTGTATATTAGTGGACTCCGAACGTAGCTCTACATTAGAAGTCCTGATGTAATACTTTTCTTTAAAGCCTGGCCTCATATGAGAATATTTAATTTTAATAAGCTCTTATTCTTGTGATTTTCCAAAGGGCCAGTTTTGAATATGCTTCAGCTTTCTTCTATTCAAGTAATATTCTATTTTTTTGGCTTGCTAAAACATCATAAATTGTTAAATTATAAGACTAAATTTATTTTTTAATGATTAGTGAAAAAGTGATTTTGTAATATTGGATGAGAATCAAGATGAGTGAGCGGAAATGGTTTGAATGGATGATTGTTGTTAAATGACATCATTAAATTACTGTTACGATTTATCAAGTATGCTTCCAACTTCTCTCCTCTTTGAGATATTAATTATAGGATACATTTGATGTGATACAAAACTCTCTGTTCGCTAATGTTGACTTAAATTGGTTCTCTGACACAAACTTCACATCAGGCCTATAAGGTCCCCTTGAACGAAGCAACCCATGGCTAATGATAAGAATCCTTCGGCTAGGTTGGGTCTTAATTGGAGCCTTTGGATAAAAAATTAAAATTACATTATACACTTATAAAAAAATACATTCAACATTTTATCTATATCAAACAAATCTTAATCTTCANCATACATCTAAATTCTGACTTCTCCAATACCAACTATATTGCAACATCTATCATCACCCAAATAGACTGAGCT
>JXCR01113543.1:23795-42228 GCA_002079205.1 Phalaenopsis hybrid cultivar | reverse complement strand
ACCTTAGGCACAATATGTAATTACAACATTACCCCTGTACCAAACCGCGGGGCTTTGCCCCCGCACCCCAACCCACGTAACTTCCCAATTTGGACAGATTCTTCCGCTCCGCTCCGCTCCGCTTCGATCCAGCGTCTGTCCTGATATGGTATATGAGCCATACCATAACAAAGGGTTATTCATGTATTATTGTGTTATGAGAATATTTTCGGTGTTATAATAACACAATAGGACATCACCACCACCAAAAAACACCTGAATAACGCAGAATAATACAGAAGAAATATTCTCTTGTGTTACTAGGTTAGATTACAAGAAAATATTTTTTTTTTCCTTGTAGCTCCACGTGAAGGTGATTCATTGGACTCCGGACGTATCTCTACGTCCTCAGTCCAGACGTAATAATTTTTCAAAATAATAAAAGTTTACTTGTCAGATAAGAAATTACATAAGAATTGAGTGCTATGCATCTAATTGCCTAAGTTGCAATAAGAAAATCCTTCAATTGATTCTTTTATTTTTGGCCACATTTGTAATAAAGATTTTTACTTTGAAGGCCATGCAGAAGAGACCAAATGGCAAATGATCATTTTGCAAAATGACATTTTAGTTTATTTTAATTAATTTATTTATCATATTCTTCTCTTTTTTTTAACGATATTTTAGTGATAATATGATGGATTATGCTCCCCATTTCTCCCTGCTTTCCATCCTTCTCTCACAAGAACCATCATGCAACCAACCCTCGTCTTCCTCCTCTCCTCCCTCATTCTCCTCAGCCACGCGCAGAAACAGTTTGACTACCCATCGGCGAAACTCAACACCACCTGGATTAACAACCACCGCTTCACCTCCAACCCAATCAACTTCAACAGCGGCGCCAAAGCGTGCATCATCCTCCTCAAGAGCTCCGGCGGCCCCAGCTTCGCCTGTGGATTCCACTGTTTACCCCCCTGCCATGGCTTCCTCTTCTCCATCTTCCTCATCAACACCACCATTTTCTCCGAACTCTCCGCTAATACCATCCACGACCTACCTTTCTTGTGGTCGGCTAACCGCGAGCGCCTCGTCAACTGGAACGCCACCCTCCATTTCACCAAAGGCGGCAACTTGATCCTCCTCGACTCCGATGGCACCTTCGTTTGGTCAACCAACACCTCAAACCACTCTGTTTCATCCCTAAATCTCACTTCTTTCGGCAATCTCATGCTTCTCAACGACAAAAATGAGACTGTTTGGTCTTCCTTCGATCACCCAACGGATACTCTGCTTAATGGCCAGACGCTAAAGCTTGGACAAAGCCTTACTTCCAATTACCTTGCTGATAATACCACTCGAGGTATTTACTATCTCTCGATCCCATCGTACTCAATCCCAGCTAGTGTGATTTGGGTGTTAAGGCGAGGGTCTTAGACGAAATCAAGAGAGGGCTTGGGCAAGTCTGAGGCTGAGGCTTTCGTGAAGGGAGGGAAGAAGCTAGGGCGAGGAGGAAGCTGAGCGCGAGTGGGATGGGAGGACCACTGAAAATGAAATGAGGGATTTATGCGAGGAGGGCTAAATTAAAGCATTTATTGACAGCTTATAAGCGATCTAAAATCCTAGGTTTATTACATTGTTATTGATGGTCATGTTGACCTGATTTTTAGTCACATTGGACTTGCACGAACAATACTTCTTGGTCCGGAGCAGCCACATTGGCCAAAAATGGTGTGACCACTCCGCGTGATCACACTTGAAAGTTCCTTGATGTGACCACTCCGTGTAATCACTCCCAAAAGTTCCTTTGCATGAGCACTCTGCATGATCACTCCTGAAAGTCTCTTGGCGTGACCACTCCACGTGATCACTCTCGAAAGTTTCTCGGCATGACCACGCCTAAGTATAATTGGAGCGACCATGTGGTCACTTCGCATGACATGCCCTTGATCTGTATCTTTCGTCTGTGGATTAGGCCACGAACCACCATGACCTTTCACCGACAAAGATCCAAGGCTCATCAACCATTCAATGGATCACGATCGTCGATGCACCACTTAATCGGATCAACACAAAGGGCCCTGCCACCGCCTTCTCAGCGAATAAACAAACGACCTTCAGGCACAGTCTGAGACACTATATAAAGATCCCAACTCTTCGACACAAACCTTGAAAAATCTAAAGAAAAAAGAATATCTCTCTAGTGAAGTCTTCTCCTCCGTTCAACCTCCTTCTCCTATCTTTGGATTGGGCTTGGGTTTGGGTTCGACTCAGGTCGACTTGAAACAGCCTAACCCTGACACACTTAGCCAAAACCTAAGCTTCAAAGGTTTGACCCAACCCAGACCTGACCCAAACTCTAAATCTAATCAAGGTCTTACTCAAACTCTAAACCTAACGAAGATATGCCTAACTTAGATCTAACTTAAATCAAAACTGATCCAGTTCGGGTCAACCAAGCTTAACCCGAGCCAAACCTAAATCAAGCCTAAGCTAACCCGGTCAACCCAGCTTAACACAGGTCAAACTTAAATCAAATCTAAGCCAATAGTGATCAACCCAACTTAACCTGGGTCAAACCCAATTCAAATCTGAGCCAATCCACAAACCCAATTCAAGTTAATGTCAATTCGGGTCAACCCAGTTTAACTTGGGTCAAACCCAATTCAAATCTAAGCTAACTCAGATCAATCCAGCTTAACGATGGTCAAATCCAATTCAAATTAAAATAAACTCGAGTCAACCAAGCTCAACTCAGGTCAAACCCAAACCTAACCTAATCCAACCTGGGGCAACCCATCTCAACCCGTGTCAAACCCAGACCAAACCTGACTTAACTCAGGTCAGCCCAACTGAACCAGAGGGAAACACAAACCAAACCAAACCCAACCCATGTCAACCCAACTTAACCTAGGTCAAACCTAAATAAGGGCAACCCAACTCAACCCAGATCAAAACCAAATCAATCCGGGTTGATCCAACTTAATTTGGGTCAACTTAAATCAAACCTAACTTAGCTCAAGTCAGCATACGTCCAACCCAAGTCCAAATTAGCTAACCCATATCGTACCATAGCTCAAGTTTGAGCTAACCTATGTTGGAAAATAAGCTTATCCTAGCCCGATCCTGACCCAGGTCTAATTCAAGGCTAAAAATACACGTTATGTTATCTCATGTCATTTCATATGTTATTTCCATATATTATTTAATATTCCATATGTTACTTCATGTTTTATATGTTATTCATGTTTTATATGTTATTTTATGTTAAAAAAACAAACAAAAATTAAAAGATATAAAAAACAAAAGCAAGGATGAGAACTGCTCAGTTTTCTCCGCAAGCCTCATAAACAAATCAAATCTCAAATAAAAAACATCAAATTTAGAGAACTCTGATTTATCAATATGATTGACGAAACTTAGAAATCAAGCAATACATTAATGCAAATATTAAACTTCAAATATGTATCTAAAACACACCAAGATAAATAACAAGAACAAAACATTGGTATATCCAGCACAAACTTTAGGCTTGCTAACTTAAACATCAAACCAAGGGCCAGACACTCACCCTAAGTTAGTCTGAGTATAAAAGCCTTGGTTAGTTTAGATAACTAGTGAGTTCTTAGGTCCTTTTTTCCTTCTGAAATGGAGAATGATGAACAAAATCACAGAGGATGTGAAGAGAAAGCTTCCGAGTATGACGATGAATACACTGATTTTGTTTAATTTTTCCTTTGATGTTGAAGAATGATCTGCTGTTACTGATGGTGCAATCTGCATCTTGATGTAAGCTGATGAGTTGTAGTTACCCGAAGAATAGTTCTTCAAGGAGAAGATCTCCGTAGGGAAATAACAATCTCCATGAAGAAAATCTCCTCCATACTTAAAAAGTGCAGCTTTGCAGGAGAAATTCATCAAAAAAGCTTGCTTACAGCTCTCTTCATTCGTTCCACGAAGAGCGGCAACATTCGTATCGATGTAATTGAAGTAGGAGATGTTGCCCAAAGGCAAAAGGCGATGGCTTTCTGCAGATTCACAGGAAATCTGATTCACAGGAGAGCAGCTTTTAAGCGAATTGCCCCAACTGTTCGTCTTGAAGAAACTGTAGTCTCCATCACAAACATTTACAGGACAACTGCACTGTCTTTCTGAACAAATCCCATACTACCCACAAGCCATGGGATAATCACAGTAATCAAGATGAAAATTTTTCAAATCAGACAACATCGTTAGTTCGGGATTGAAATTCTGCTCGATTCCGTATACTCTCAAATGGCCATCGTAATCCAATCTAATGAACTGAACGACCCAATTCTCTGAGAATTCAGTTACCTTAACATTACCATCGGGCCATATAAGGTGGTCGTCCTTCAACGTGAAATTGTAAGCTGGAGTTATTTTCCCGACATTTTGGAATAACTCAGAGTAAAGCTGAGGGCTGGAGTTAACGTAGGCGTAAAAGCCCTCTCCTTGAATTGAGACATAGTACATACCTCGAGTGGTATTATCAGCAAGGTAATTGGAAGTAAGGCTCTGTCCAAGCTTTAGCGTCTGGCCATTAAGCAGAGTATCCGTCGGGTGATCGAAGGAAGACCAAAGAGTCTCATTTTTGTCGTTGAGAAGCATGAGATTGCCAGAAGAAGTGAGATTCAGGGATGAAACAAAGTGGTTTGAGGTGTTGGTTGACCAAACGAAGGTGTCGTCGGAGTCGAGGAGGATCAAGTCGCCGCCTTTGGTGAAATTTAGAAAGTTCAACTATATATAAGTAAGAACCTCTGGGCATATTAGACTTAGTTTTTTTTTTTAATTTTTTTTTGGGAGATTCTGTCAACCTTAGATGGACAGAACATTGATAAACAAGTAATTTAAAATAAATTAAGATGTCACGGGCAAAATGCTCATTTGCCATTTGGTCTTCCTTTCACAATGGGACAAAAATTCTGAAAATCAAATGTCACCAAAAATCAAATTAAGAACATTCTTCTTGGAACTTTACATACATAACACACAATTCGTATGTATTTACATATCTTATGCCTAAATTTTCATATTTACACATGTATCATGCCTTATTATTGAAATAATGATTTTCATGTATAGGTCTATTTCACTAAAGTGCTATGTAATTATAGAAGTTTTATGTGTGATATAGGTAAAAGTTTTTTATATGAATATTAGAACTCTCTCTCTCTCTCTCTCTCTCTCTCCTCTTAAATAAAAAATTAAAAAAAATAATAAAATAAAAATACTGACTTCAGATGAGGTAGACGAATTGCTGAGTATTCTGGGGCATTTACATAAATGCCACCCAAATTTTATTTATTGACATACCTAACCCTTAAAACTTTGCTTTTAACATAAATACCACACCGATATTTCATGTCACATAAAAATAATACCATTAACTTTTAAAATGTGAAATACGACCAATTTTATATGTATGTTCTCCATAAGAAAAAGTATGGGTCTACTTGTAAGAACCAATAAATAAACTTTTCTTACATTTTTCTTCGCCCGCACGATTTGTTTCCTTCCTCGATCGGTGACTTGTACCAAATTTCGATATTTTCCTTCTCTTCTCCTGCTCGCACTTTCTGGCTTCGTTTTCTTCGCTTGTTTACTGCCTCATGCGGCTATATAGAGACAATTGGGCGTGGTTTAGGACGTCAATCTCCACCTCTCCTCTCCTTTTTCCTTGAGATCTTCCTTTTCTCTTGTTCTTTCTCCGTTTCAATTTCGCTCGAAACTAAGGGTGTAAATGAGTCAAGCCGACTCGTTAGCTAGCTCGTGCTCGACTTGATAAGTGGATCGTGAACTGAGCTAGATGAGCTAACAAGCAAGCTCAATCTAGCCTAAACTCGACTTGTTGGCTCCTGAGCCGTCGATCGTCGTTGATCTCCGCCGACCACCGCCGACCGTCATCGACTGTCGTCAGCCACCGCTGACTTCCGTGAACCACCGCTGACTAGACGTCGTCAGTCGACGTTGTAACTTGGAAAACTAGTAACCCTTTCCCGCCTGTGGGATAATGTGCATCTGTAATCATTAACTTATAGTAGATTTATACAATTGGGTCAAGCCCAGTGGTTTTTTCCCTTTACGGGTTTTCCATGTAAAAGCTTCTGTTGTTATCACAGCTTAATTTATTTTCATCTGAGTGTGTGTTGAATCCTCACGCAATGCTAAGACGATAATCTATTACTCTACCGCCGTGAATTTTCTAGCACGCATCAAGCTTATTGCTTGATGGTTTAAAAAAACAAACTCTGCATTGGCATATAGGCTTGTGAAGCAGAGATTACCTGAAAAAATGAAGGATAGCTTCAAAATCTGAACTTGTAAGAAAACCAAGACATATGACATAGGAATTTCTGCAGATTATGGTATTTAGATGCTTTACAGAAAAAGAAAATTCAGTGGAAAAGACGATTAAGCAAGAAATGGCATTATTTTGATTATGCTGAATAAATCGCTCGAACTATATTTTGCAGTTGATACAAATAAATGACGTAAAATCTTTGGAATCTATTTAAGCAGAAACTAAAGAAGATGATAGAAGCCATACATTGGCTGTTACTGATCAATTCAGAATAAAACAACGCTCAATAAACCATTTTTAAAATAATAAACTTCAAATCCAAACTAGCAGATTTCACTACTACGCACAGTATATGGTTTCAAGAGAACCTGCATCCAATCTGCTAGACAACTGCTAAACAAATGAAGCAACAGTACTTAGAACAATCTACATGGCTACTAACTAACTTTTCATCAGATTGGGATCAATAAAATACTTGAGAGAACTTCATTTGGATGACGGCCTGAGTGATAAATCGCCCAAACTTCAAATGAGCTTATCTAGCTCTGCAGCTTCAGCAGTGCTTGCTTCCTCAGCTTATCCCTGAGAATACTCTCTGCAACAGCTTGGTTCAGATCAGTTAAGAACTGATCCTCCTCTTCCTTTGCCACTAGGAGGTCTGCAACAGCTCTCTTCAGTTCAGGGGTCAGCTCATGCTCCTTGTCATCCTGTACACGGCTTATACTAACAGAAAAATGGAAATTTACATTCTTGCCACAAATATACACGGCTTACACTAATACTAACAGAAATAGTGAAACTGTAAACAGAACGGCAACGAGGAACAAGTAGAGAATGAAAATTAATGAAGTTGAACCCAAATGATTGAAATAAAGCTGATGAGAATTCAACTAAGATGTCTTATCTGAAACTAAAGACATCTTATTTACTTGATTCCACGCTCATACTCTTGATTTTGTGCATCAAAAAAAAATTCCTGCATTGATGGTTATGTTCCATGTTTATTAATTACTATGATATTTGTTTCTGTAATCAACAGTGCCATTGTTACAGATAGCATCAGAGCATCAGAAAATTTTTAAAGATCCCAAAGCTATTCTGCCAGTTGCTTTTGTCACATTCGGCTCCAGATGGGGAACAGCAGTGTGTGCGCAGACACCACAAAGCAGCCCACCACTAAACCTTGTCTCACTTAGAGAGCATTCATATTTGTCTGTTGTGACAACACCCTCAAACATCTGGTCCAGCTTCTCCTCAAACACGGGTTCAATCCCACAAAATTTGAACTTCTTCGCTATCGGCACCACCTGCAAAACTAATTTAAACACTTCAATCAGTACTAAAAAATAAAATAAATAAAATTATATGAATGATAAATTGTTCACAGCAAGTCTTTCAACCCACCACTCCTCCGAAGTATTAATTGTTCGTTTCACCGGATCCCAACCCAAGCCCATTGATCCTCGTTTGAATTCCTTCCAAGTTTTTCAATTCTTCTTGAGTTGATGTCACTTGTTCTTCATTTGCAACCCGTCATACACATTGCCTATACTTTCCTTGAAATTTTTGATAATATATTGTCATTTTTCCTTATTAAAATAGGTTGTAGGTCTATTTCCAGGTTCAATCTCCTTAAGGCAGAAGTCACAAAATAATAATATTGTTTTTTTTTTCCCATATTGCCGGTGTACCGATATCTTTGATCAAATTAGCCATTGTAATACTAAATAAATCAAATTATTATAACATAACAATAAAACAAGAGTAAAAAACAATTAAGAAATTGATTAATGACAAAATACTATATCAAATGATGTATAAAAGATAAACAAATTGATTAATGACAAAACCAATCACGATCATAAAGACATAGCTCAGATGAAAAAAACACTATCATAAAGGAAGTATAAAAGATCACCATTATACATCTGAAATAAGCAAATAAATCCAAGAAAAATAAAGATTCTTACAAGATGAAATATAAGTAGATACCAATCCTTGAATCCTTGTAAGTTGAAGTATTTCTCGAACTCCCCACCTTATGTTTTTGGAAGCCTGACTAAGATGTTCCCAAAAGGATTTATGTAAGCTTTAAATGGATGAAACATAAATTAATAAAGTGTCATTGTAATAGTAAATATGAAATTTCACTTTAGGCATTAAACCAACCATAATTGAAGCATATCAGATACAAAATCATAAGAGTCATGAATACAAAATCACAAGGGTATGAATATAAATCATAAGTATATATTGCATATTCTTTATAGAAATATTAGCAAACATACCACTTAATTTAAAGAGGAGTGACTGGATTAAAAAATTGTATCTCATAAAATATTGCTATTGCAAGCATATTTAGTTCTAACTTTAGAGGTGGAGCAATTATCCTCATAAAACTAGAAGCCTCCCACCATGACTAATGGTCTGCTAACTTGAGTTGCAGAAGAAACCAATACCATCCAATCCTTATGTATGTACATATAACACAAATCTTAATGTTAACAAACATACTGCCTTAATGAATCTTAGATGCTACAAATGTTACATTTCCTTTGAAAATATTATAATTCAATTAAAGTAGAACGATTTTGAATGAATCAATAAATCGATTTGAGATTTATAAAATACAGTTAAGCATTTCCTCAATGGGGCTCTTAATGGAAATAAAAGGTATTGCATTTCTTTCTCAATGTACTAGCACATAAAAGATAAGGAAGTTCACATAAACAACCCTTTACTCACTTCAGTCCTGATGCTAAATCCAATCGATCTATTTCCAATGCCAAAACCATGAAACCTTATGGAGAGAGAAGATAAGTGATGGCTTTTAAAAAGTAATTTATGGCTAAATAATCTTTATATTTTAAGAAATTTAATCCAATGTAATGTAACCATGGACTTTTAGCACTTCTGCAATCCATCCAAATAAGAAAACACATTCCAAATTTCAGCATTATTTTAAGGCGGTCGCTAGAATTAGTTTGTCTGCACATGTCTCACATTTAAACAAGTTATATGTTGGCTACAAAACAAAAGTCTTAAATAACTTTAAAAAAAAAAAGAGGCAGAGAAAAGAAGAATGGGACGGATCAGACCGAAGAGACAAAAAGAGCCAGTGAAAGAAGCAGCGAATGTAAAGAGCTCGAGAGGCGCACTGTTTTCGCTGCAGCGACTAATGCTATCTTCTTCGATCGCCACGGTCGAATGTGTCCATTGACAAAAGAGATCGATTGCAATTTCTGTAAGCCATTGTGTGCATCGGAGATCACGAATTCAACGAAAGACTGAAATGAATATCAGTCAAGCAACGTACCTTTTTCCGGCATGAAATGCTCGATCCACAAATGGCACAACGTCCTTTTTGACGGGCTGCGTAGCTTTGAGGGAGAGGATGGAAGAGGAAGGAGACTGAGGGACAGGGCTTCAAGTCGACGAGTAGATAAAGGAAGAAGATCGAACAAGCCGAACTGCCGGAGAAGATGACCAACGAACGGACGAACGCGAGAGGAGGGGGAAGGAGCAGAGCTTGACTTCGCGTAACAACCCGAACGATCGAAGGGCAACCGGGTAAAAATAGAATCGCATAACGCGGGCCACAAGGTCGATTCCGCGATCGACTTTTAGCGAAAATTTCTCCAGTGGTGGCCGCGAAGTTACCATGCCGCGCTCCCAAAGAGGGGAAATCAGTGATGGAGTGCCGCGAAGCCCTCCAGCCGCGCCACCAAGCATGACCTCAGTCTTAACTAAAATTCAATTTTAATATTAAATATCCAAATTTTAGAGAATTTATATGGATTATCGAATTGGTTTATAAGCGGCAAGTATTAAGAAATACAGGCAATAATGCAAAAGACATCTGGTGTTAAATTCGTGATAATAGAATAGTACTATATTTTCTGACTCGAAGACTTCGTGAGGATGCAGGATTGACACTATTGTTCTCCAACTTTGGGTAATATGTCACCCCTACTTTCTTGAACTGTTGGTGGCTCTAACACAAAAATGTGACTGATCTTTGGACCACATTATTTACAAAATATACAATAATATAATTGATTTTTTTCTTATGGTGTTAATGTTTTGGCTACCAGAAGAAAGTTTAATGAATGACAAATTAAGAATTTTGGGTGTTACCTTCTGTGTGTCTACTTTTTAGTGACCTTGATTGGGGTAAGAGTTGCCCTCATTTGATTATGTTGTCGGTAATTTTTACCCAAGTTTGGCTTCATACACGCAGATGCTGATAGTCACCTACATAGGTCCCTTGAAAAGGATTATTAGAGCCAAAAGTCCTGAAGCTGAGCCCATCACTAACTCAAAAACTTATGCCCAATTGTGATCTTTCATATTTTTATCACCTAATATTATAAAAACATACATGCATATATTTCAAATATTAAATGTTTGTTTAACTTTTAAACACCTATAATAAATAATTACAATTTTTTTGAAACACCATGGGAGGCAGCAAATAAACACTAGCTTTTTCCCTTTTACGACACTTTAGTGTATATGTTTTTTTTATATAGATCATATTATTATTACGTTATTTAGTGCTTTAATGGAATGTGAAAAATAAACCCTAAGATAGAAGTCCTACTACATGTTTATGTGGAAACCCTACGGTTGATGACCAACACATTCTTTTGACAAAAAGAAACTTTTACTTAAGATAGAATATTAAGAGAATAACACAATCATAATAATTCACTCTTTTAGATTTACGAGAATTTCTTGGATGAGGCAACCCATGATTGCTAATAAGAGTTCTTCGGTCTAAAGAAGTTTAACAGCTTCTTTGGACTAAATAAATTCAAATTTAACAGTGGTGCCTGAACGATAGAACAATGGGATCTTAACCTATGTCGCTTAACATAATTAAAATCCCCGCATTTTCTTCAATAATTAAATCACGACAAATAAAAATAAGAGCCTAGGATAGGTCATTTGAGACATGTTTTCTCTTCTCTCTCCTCTTTTCACCAAAAGAGGCGACGATGTGATTGAGCAATGATTAACCTTCGAACGATGATCATGACCAAAACATGAAGCGAAGTATGATCCTTAATTAACCTTTCCATAGACTTAAACAACGTACACCTTTGAGATTTTAAGGTTGTTCGTCTGGTGCGACGTAAATCCTCATGATACTTTTTAGGCTTTCGCGTGATTGTATGTCGTGCAATATAAGCTCTAACTCTTTTTAGGATTCTGAGGTTGTTGTTCGGTACAATGTAAATCATTCCATCTTCTTAGGTTATTTGCATGATCGTATGTCGTGCAGTTGTAATTCCTAAATTTTCTAAATAAATCACAGGATTGAAACATTAAATAATATTCACTTTCAAAGATATAAAACTGAATAAAAAAAAAAAGTTTAAGATGTCACTGAGGTTTTCTCAGTATCCTCGACATCTCTAACTGTTCATTCATTTCGGTTCCAAAAATAACTTTTCCACATTGAGTTTTTCTCATTTGATTTTCCCACAAACAATCGTGGAAGATAAACATTCAATTCTTGAAGACTAAACCCCAATTTTAGTCAAGAGTTTTTTTAAGTGATTCCAGTTGCTTAAGATGTAATTAATTATAGGAGTTTACGCCTATAGTAGAATTATATAGTGAGAATATTTGTTAGTATTCTCACAGACCAAACAAATATCTTAAATTTCTTAATTTGAATAATTGAGTCAATTACTAAGTGATATTCTCATCCTTTGAGATGACATATTACTTGTATTATTGTGTTTCGATTATTTAAACAATCAAATATTCAAGATCTCTTCGGTCTCATTTTTCAAAACTAAAAATTCACTTTTCAAAAATCAAAATTATACATATATTGAATCAAAAATTATTTTCAAAACAAAAATAAAACCAACACATGCCTTCAATTAACATCTGCAACAATGAGAATAAATTTTATTAATTAGTGCACATAACATCTGATTTTTAATAAAATAAAAACCAGTAAAAAACATAAAACACATAAGTATGCGGCAGACAGATAAACGAAACTGTAAAGTGCAAGAAACAACAACTAAAACCAAAAACACAAAAATATACAATAAATTGAAATATGATATTCAACGAAAGGTACAATAAACTTACTCATCTTACTCGACATCATCTGAAGAGTGACTGGAGGATGTAGTCGTGATCTCTTCTTCAAACGCATAATCAGAAAAAGAGTCGATGGTGATGTCAAATCTAATGACTCTTTCGTGGAATCTTCTTCCACAAAATAGTAGAAGTGAAATGTTGTTGTCTCTTGCAATAAATATGCTTCACTTATTGATCATTCTAGTCGGGTCTTATTCTTCACAGTTATCTTTGGTTTTTTTTCAAAAATCTAAAAAATAAATGTTGCTCAGTACAATTACCAATATTCTTTATAAATGAGTAATTGACTATCTAATTTCAATGTAATTACCTCTCAAATGGATACATCCAGCGGTACTGTACTGGACCTCTAATTAATGCCTCGTGGGGTAAATGTATTGTGAGATACATCATCGAGTCGAAGAAACAATGCAGAAATATTTTGAGGTATCTGAAGGGTACATTTGATGTTTACTTTATATTTAAGATGGAGTCATCTTTTGCAGATTTGTGTACATACTTCATTGACTCAGTTATGCAGGTGATATGGATAGACGAAGATCTATGACGGGCTATTTATTCACATTGGCGGGAGGTCCACTCAGTTGGAGGTCATTTCTTGATTCTATAGTTATTTTATCTACTATTGAGGCTTAGTATACTGCACTTACGGCGACGATGAAAGATGCAATATGGATGTTGGGTCTATTGGATCACTTGAGAGTTGATCAGGAGTCTCTGAGGGTTTTCTGTGACAGTCAGAGTGTAATAATCTTTGTGAAAAATCCAATTCATCATGCTCGTATTAAACACATTGATTTGAGGCACCAATCTGTTCGAGATTTGATTGAAGAAAGCAAAGTTTTGTTAAAGAAGATAAATACAAAGAAAAATATAGTGGACAAACTCACGAAGGTACTACCAGTCCAGAATTTCACCTATTGCAGGATTTAGGTGAACACTCGAGCGTAGGACTGATTGCCCGATCAGACATTTTGAAGAACTCTCTTCCGGAGGGGGGTACGAATGAACCATCTTGATGCAGCTGATTTGGAGTTGGAGCTAGTTGGAGATTGTTGTATTTAATGGCTTTTATTTTAATTGATTTGTTTCTTTTTTGTGTTATTTCTTTGTATGCATAATCCTCTTCTATGTAAAGGATAAAAAAACTCATGTGAAAGATATTGTATGATGTTGAGAAGTGTTGAGTTGTATCCCCAAGTTTTTTTTGTTTCTCCCCATCCGGTGCTAGTGGAATCTCTCTCCCCGTGGACTTAGGCAAATCGATTAAACAACAAACCACGTAAATCTTGTGTTTGATTATTGTTGTGTGAATTTTCTACACTTCTGCATTGTTTTCTCATGGCAATACATCTACTTGTTTCGCTAAATATCATAAACAATATTATTTCTCTACNCTAAATATCATGAACAATATTATTTCTCTAGTGACCATCATCATCATCACCACTTAAATTAATTTATTCAATATCCCTATAAAAATATTTTTAGCAATATCAAATATAATTTATTTACAATCAAAATATAAATAATATAAAAACAGCAAAAAAAAAAAAATGATCCACAACAAATCAAGAAAGAAAATACATGAAATTCTCATTGGCTTATAAATTCATTAAAAGCATCTAGCACAAAATAGAATCATTCAAACTAAACCATTAAAAAATAAAGGAAGCTAAGAAGCCGACAGAGGTGCACCTTCCACCATATCGGCATAAAATCTAAAGAAATCATAATCCATATCAGATTCCAAATTTACAGTACCCTCCAAAATCTTTACAACTGTGGACATCTTTGGCCTTCTTTTACTATCACTCTGCAAACACCACACTGCAACTCTAATCATCTTCTTCATCTCTTCTTCACCATGCAACTCTATATCCCCACTGCTTCCCTTAAACAATCCAGGCAATAAATCAGCCTTCGATTCATCTAATTGAGCAATTAACTGAACAGCTTCTTCAGACTGAGATGGATCCAAATTCTTTCTTCCACTCATAATTTCTACAATCACCACACCAAAGCTATAAACATCAGCCTTCTCTGTAATGATCGAAGTCAGCCATTCTGGAGCCAAGTAACCAGGCGTCCCCCTCATTCTAGTCATCACTTCACTCTCTTCTCTGTCAATCAGCTTTGAAAGCCCGAAATCTGCAACCTTTGCGTTGAATTTTGAATCCAGGAGAATGTTTTGTGGCTTTATATCTAGATGCGCGATTCTCTGTCTGCATTCTTCATGGAGATAGCAGAGCCCTTTGGCTATATCAAGGATTATCTTTCTTCTGGTTTGCCATGAGAGGAGAGCTTCTGGTTCCACTTTGAATATCCATTGATCAAGCGAGCCATGGGGCATGAACTCGTAAACCAGAAGTCTGTAGGAGTTCTCTGCGCAGAAACCAATCAGTTGGACCAGATTGATGTGATGAATGCTTCCAATGGTTTCTACTTCAGCGAAGAACTCCTTCTTCCCCTGACCAACGCCTTCAAGCTTCTTCACTGCAACTTTGGTTCCATTTCTTAATGTTCCTTGGAACACGGATCCAAATCCTCCCTGTCCAATCTTTGTTCTAAAGCCTTCTGTCAGAAGCTGAAGCTCTTCGAAAGAGAATCGGGTTAGTGATGAAGCCATTAGATCGAGCTGGTCAGCTTCTGGATATGTTCTGGTTTTGGAGCGCTTGAGAAAAGAGAAAATGATGATGGAAGTTGACAGTAGGATTAATCCCAGGGCTGTCGTCAAAACAGAGATGAGAACAATATTTGATTTTGACGGCGGAGGAGAAGATGCTGATGCGATCTGAACCTTGATATATGCTGCTGAATTGTAGCTGGACGATGAAGAGTTCTTCAAGGAGAAGATCTCCGTAGGGAGATAACATTCTCCATGAAGAGAATCTTGTCCGTGCTTAAAAAGAGCAGCTTTGCAGGAGCAATTCATCAAACAAGCCTGCTTGCAGGTTTCTTCATCTGTTCCGCGAAGAGCGGCGGCATCTGGATCGATGTAATTGAAGTAGGAGATGTTGCCCAAAGGTAAAAGGCGATGATTTTCGCTCGAATTACAAGAAATTGGATTCACAGGAGAGCAGCCGGGGTTGACCTGACCCCAACTGATCGGCTGGAAGAAACTGGAGTCTCCATTACTAGAATTTACAGGGCAACTGCACTGCCCGTCGGAACAGATCCCATACTGACCACAAACCATGGGGTAATCACAGTAATTCAATCGATAATTCGAGAAATCCTGCAAGATTGTTACTCCTGGTATTGAGTTGATTCCGATCCCATAAATTTTCAAATGCCCATCAAACTCCAATCTGATAAACTGAATCGCCCAACTCTCTGGATTAGCAACAACTGCCACAGAGCGACCAGGCCATTCAAGTGCGCCGTTTTCGAAGCTAAGATTAGAAGAAGATGGAGCTGAAGAAGACTGGAAGTCTAGAAGCTTAGCATAAAGTTGGGGAGGGTTGGAGTCAACGTAGGCATAAAAACCTTCATCTTTGAGAGAAATGAAAAACCTACCCTGCGCCGCGCTGACTTTAGATGAATTGGAAATAAGGCTTCTCTCCTTCCCATGATTCAAAATCTGCCCGTTGAGCAAAGTATCCGTTGGGTTTTCAAAGGACGACCAAACAGACCTGTTTTTGCGGTCGAGGAGAACGAGGTTGCCGGAATAAGTGAGGTTCAGGGAGGAAACAGAGCGGTTCTCTGTATTTGTCGACCAGACAAAGCTTCCGTCTGCTTCGAGAAGGATCAAGTTGCCATCTTTGGTGAAGTGGAGGGTTGCGTTCTCTCCAACGAGGTGATTGCGGTTGGCGGACCAGAGAACGGGCGGGATCATCTCTGGTTTATCCATAACTTCTGAGTCAGAGCTGGTGTTGACGACGAAGATGGAGAAGAGGAAGCCGCCATTAGTGCAAGGAGCGGGGCAGAAGAAGCCGGCGGCGAAGCAGGGGCCCGCGGCGCCGCGCAGGAGGATGGTGCGCATCTTAGAGCCGTCGTAGTAGATGGCCATGTCGCGCGCTAGGGGCTGGGAGTTGATCCAGGTGGTGTTGGGGATGGCCGTAGGGTAGTCGTAGAGTGTTTGGGCGGGGAACGGGAGGAAGAAGATGGTGAAAAGGAAGGAGGAGAGAGTGAGATGAGCTGGCGACATGGCTGATGAGAGAGGGAGAGAGGGAGAGAGGGAGAGATGGTGATGCTTCAATGGCGGGCAAATGTTCTGACGTTGGGTTTGTTGGTGCTGGGGAAGATGACCAATTCCAACGGCTTTTTTTTTTAAAAAAATATTTAATTTTAAGCTCTTATTCTTCTGATTTTCAAATGGGCCTATGGATTAGATTTCTTTCTATTCAAGCAAGATTCTATCTTTCGGCCTGCAAAAACATGATAAATTATTAAATTGCATGATTAAATTTAATTTTATATGATAATTGAAAAAGCTTTGGATAATTTTGTAATATTAGATGATGGTATTGGGATTACAATGATTAGATCACAAAAATTAATTAGATCATGGTGGTCATCATTTAGTAGTTAGGTACACATTTAGAGTTATATATATATATGAAGAGTATTATTTTGAGCCGAACACGAATGAATAAATATTTATTCGTGTATTGCTCTTTTATATATCGAGCACAAAAAAAAAGGTGTTTGTGTTTGACTCGTTAACTTAGCGAACAAATTGAACACGAGCTATTCACGAACAATGAGCCGTTTTGATAGCCCTACTTACATGCAGGAGCAAGATTTTATATTGATTTGAACTATTGAATTGGGGTTGGAGGACGTAAAATTGGAAGCTTAATTAAATTTAGAGGGGGTCTATAGAAATCTTAGTAGCTTCCCAATGAACTTAAATAAAATCTCATTAAAATTCGCAAAATTAACAAATTACAAATTAGATGCAAAATTAGAATTTAAAATGTCAACTTTGCCACCGACGGTAATCTTGTAAGATTAAGTGAAATATTTGTGCATGATAATGATAAATTTTTCACGCGCATACATTTAAAATTTAAAAAAAAAAATCGGAATTTCATCGTCCGAGAATGTTTCGCCATTAAGAAAATTAAATTACTTCAAAAATTATGGACTTATTTTAAAGTTCGGAAAAATATTACATCAAGACTCCTGACGTAGAGCTACGTTAGGAGTCCACTGATATGCGGACACGTGGCTTCAAGGAAACGCGCGCACTTTCCTGTGATTCGGTCTGATAACATATGAGAATATTCCTCATGTGCTATTCTGCATTATTCATGTGTTATTATGGTGGTATTGATGTGTTATTGTGTTATTATAACACCGAGAATATTCCCAGAACACAATAACAAATGAATACCACCACAACATTAATTGAATAATGCGGAATAACATGGGAGGAATATTCACTTGCGCTCATTAAGAAGAAAAATTAATCATGCCACAAGTGGTTGATTTGGCTCAATAACAGAAGAATCGACTATCGAGTAATATACATGTAAATCTTAAATGTTAAGTCTGAGGGAAAATAGAGCTCAGAACTTTCCTGATGATTAAATATTTTTCATCAAACATTTATAAGTTTGCTTATATTTTAAACAAATAGAGAAAGATCAGTAGTTACTTAAACAAATCAGGAAATATGCTCAGAATGCCTCGAAATTTGTGCCCGGGGCTAGAAATTTATTGACTACGCATCTATATCCTTAACATGATTTTTCATTTCTTAAATGTTTTCTTAAAAGAAACTTGTATATTATCTGAGCCAGTCTTAGCTTATATCTACTCATAAAAAAAATAAAACTTATATTATTATCATAAATATTTCGGCATCTATACATGTTCACTAGGGGTGTAAACGAATCGAATACGAACGAACAGAGCTTGTGTTCGTGTTTGGTTCGTTTGAAATTCAGTTTGTTTGAAATAAGATCGTGTTTGAAATTGTTCGTGAAGTCACTGTTCGTGTTCGTTTCTTAACGAACGAGCCGAACACGAGTCGAACACGAGTTGTTCGCGAACAACAAG
>JXCR01113543.1:0-23644 GCA_002079205.1 Phalaenopsis hybrid cultivar | reverse complement strand
TTGGTTCATTTAACTAACCGAACGAAAAAAATTTGTTCATGTTCGTCTCGTCTACTTATCGAACAAATCGAACACAAACTCATTGACGAACCGAACGCGAATTGTTCGCGAACAACGAGTTTTTTTGACAGCCCTAATGTTCACCCTCAAAAGCAATCATATTCAACTCATCTAAAATTTAGCCAGATTGGAAAAAAAAAAATGATAAATTCTAGATGGAGTATTCCTCTTCCCTCATTTAATTAGCGCAGACCTAAACCAACTTGTTTAATACTTGCACTTCACCGCTTATACTTGCAAAATAACATTAAAAGGAGACTTAGCAGTAGAATGAGGTAGAAAGTGTTATCAAGGCAAACAAGTATGCTTTTAAACCAACAAAACAATTAACTTCCGATTCTCTGATACTTCTTATAATGACTATGAGCTAAATTTTTTATAATTTTTTTATGAAGATGGATATAAGCAAGGAAAAGTTGCATCTTTTATGCATATGAGGTAAATTCATGTAACACTTATAATTGCAGTTTAACTGAATCAAGCATTATGTGGGATAAGAACATAAGATGGCCATAGCCAAATTACTGAATTAGTAGAAAAAGAACCGAACAACACCAATAAAAAACAAATAATAACATCAAAGGTCCAAAACCACAATAAAAAATAACAATGAAGCCAATACTAATTCCTGAACCAACAACCAGCAACAAACAGGTGCTTTCCAAATCACCCAAATTCGATAATAAATAGATCCCCAAACCTCTATCAGGGAGCAGCCAAGTAGGGACTCATTGAAATATAAGTTTGCCTCAAAAGTCAGGGCTTCTTAATAGATAATGACCCAACTTTCCAAATATTCACAAGCAATTGAAAGCACAAACAAAATTTTCATATAAACATTCCTATAATATGAAGAAAAAAAAATCAACCATATATGAATTATCATAATATTGAAGCTCAAATTTAAGATCAAATCCTAATTTCAGCTACAATCTGAAGGGTTGCATAATGTGATTACGTCATCCTTCTTCAGATTTTTCAACATTAATCTAAAAAAGTTGCTTAATGAGTTTTGTCAAACCAAACTTTGGAATTTTCGCATTCATCTAATGGGGCCAAAAGGATTGCTTAACATTGCTATGTCATACCAACTTTAAATGTATCAAAATCATAGAAAGGGTTGCATCATGTAATTAAGCTATATATCAACTTCAGCATAGATGATCAACTTAGATATCATCACAGTCTCTTTAATAATCATAATCTTCTATATAATTGCACAAGATTATATCATAAATAAATATGTTAAAAGTATAGCAAAATACAAAATAATATTAGAACAATAGCTTCTAAAATGGAGGTTTTGAATGCACAATATAAAGATTTTCCACATATTTCCTTCATCAATCAACATGGATGTATGGCGTAAAGTGGCAACTCCTGATTATTTTTAGGAAATTTTACTTAGAAATTTTCAAATCCACATTTTTGCAAGGTTTTAAAAAGCCAGACTAACATACTAAAAAGAAGGGAATTTGCATTGAAAGCCCTTGAAAGCCCAGACAGCTCCTCACTAGGGCTGTCAATACGGCTCATTTTTCGCGAACAGTTCGTGTTTGGCTCGTTAAGAAGTCTGTATTAGGCTCGTTCGCTAAGTTAACGAGCCGAACATAATTATATATTTGGCTCGTTAAGAAGTTTTGTTCGTTCATGTTCGGCTCGTTTTGGCTCGAAATACTACTAATCAATTATATATATAAATCTTTGATAAGTAGTATTTTTAAAAAAATTAATTGACTACAAGGCTACAAAGATTTATAATCAATTAAAAGTTTTAATTAAGAAAATAAAATAAAAATTATTAAATTAGATTCAAATGATGTTTTAATATAAACAAAAATTTTTAAATCTTACCTAAATCTTTAATATTTTATGGCTACACAATTAGGGTTATCAAAACGACTCTTTGTTCGTGAACGGTTTATGTTCTGCTTGTTAAGCACACGAACCGAACACGAACACGCTTTTGAGCTCGAAATACAAACGAGCCGAACACTAGCTGAGCCTGGGCTCGCTTGTGCTCGGCTCGTTTACACCCCTACTCCTCACTGCATATGACAAAAAAATTATTTTTTTGATGAAAAACAGAAACCACGCCCACTTATCATTCATGGAAAAACAAATAAAAGGAATAGACTCAAAAAGAACATTTAGAACAACGTAGCAAACTTCATAACAAAGATCAGAAACAATCACAATCCAATCCAACAATTATGAATCGGCTCAAAAAGACAAAAAGAAAAGAGATTAAAACCCCACTTACCAAAATCATGATTAATCCAAAATGATTGAATTATCATGAATCTTTGTTTAGCATTATTGCTCATATCAAAAATAGTAAGTTAGCATGCACGTTTAAGGAAAGCAAAATAAGAAACCTAATCTCTAAAATATAACATCGTTAGAACTTAGAAGCCATCAAGAACTTAAGAGAAAACATCATTAAAAATAGCCTGATCTCTAAATGACTAGCCATCAAGAAAAAAAATTATTCCATACGGATCAGACACCGCACGCATCTTGCGTGCGGTGTCTGATCAGGTGATTTACGGTCAGGATGCATTTCGGTGGGCCCCACCTAAATTTTAAAAAAAAACTGAAATAATCCTGACCTAAGATCACCGTGATCTACGGTCAGGATCGGTCACTGCATGCAGAGATACATGCGGTGTCCGTATTCAATAATTTCTCCATCAAGAGGGAGTCAAACTAGAGAAAGCGAGTAACCCTAGAAAGCTGCAAAACTTTCTTTCCCTCGAGACGACAAGGAAACGATAGTGGATTTCTCAGGATGGAACAGATAGAAATGAGATCTTGACGTCTTGCGGTCTCACACATTCACACTTTCGTCCTCGCCCGGCCTATCAACTTCGGGATAGAACCACAGAAATGAAAAAAGAAACAAAAAGGTTGACCAAAATTGTGAACCAATAATTTTAGGGTTAGTTTATTTTAAGCTTATATGGTAACAAGTAGTTTAATAGGAATATAATTTAGTATTTTAGATTGATCGAATGACTGAGATCAATTTCAGATAATTTATAGTTAAAAATTCTTTTTTTATAATACTTTAATAAATTTAATATTAAAATTTTCCTATTAAATATATCATAAAACTTTAATATATAAAATATTATAACTATATTAATTTGTAATCGTTTATTTATTTCAAACCAAAGCGAATCGAACACAATTGAACAACTTCCTATTCGTGTTCGGGTCGTTTATAATTCGAACTAAAACACTTGTTCGAGTTTGGTTCGCTTGTTTGACGAACGAATTGAACACGAACTATTTACTGAGCCGAACACGAGCTGCTCGCGAGTGACGATAAGTGCAAATATAAGAAAATTGCATTATCTTATCTATAACACAAAAATGTTAAAAGTGCAAATATGACAATTTGGCTGAAAGTATGCAAATACATAAGATTTGTGTGGCATGCATGTAAATTTTTCATGAATAAATTGACAGCATTTCAGTAGATCTTTCAGGTTAGTTTAACCTTAATGCATTGGCAACAACAGCACTCTTCTGCATAAGACGAATAAAGATGACAATCAAGCAATAAACACATAAAATAATGTAAAAATAAAGCAACTTAAAAAACCAACAAAAAAGAGCAAATTTTACATATATACCACTCGATTCTCATGTATTTACATACCAAACACATATATTTCAACTTTTACATAAATGCCACCTTACCAATTGGAGTTGCATAAATGTAAAAAAATAAAGTTTAGACGTTATATAGGTAAATACATAAGAATTGAGAGGAATTTATGTAAATGTCCAAAAATAAAAAATAAAAGAAGAAAAACATACAAAAAAATGTATATTAGAACAATAATCATACAAAGGTAAGTTAAATGTATGATTTAACAAACCAGATAACAAGAATTTACAGGTTCAAACAAAGCAGTAGAAGTTTTGTGGGCATTTTTATAATAAATGCAAAGCCTGGACAATTCAAAATTACACATATCATCATCAAAGTTAGAATTTTAGAAACGGAAAGAAGAATCTGCGCCATACTTGTGGTTCATGTTATAGTGATCAAACCTCTGTTCGCCATTGTACTCCTTCTGCTTGCTTTCAACACCTTTTGTCTCTGCTCCGAAACCCATTTCTCCATCTTTTTCACGGTGGCGGTGCCGAGTTCGATCTTTGTGGATCTTGGAACTGATCTGAGATGTGTCGGCGGTGTAGAAATCGGCGTAATCTTGCCGCTTTGTCGACCGGTGCTTGCTTGGGAGCGAAGAATCCTTGTGCTTGGGTGGCTTGCTGCTCTTCTGGTGCCTGATGGAAGAATCAGGATTGATATTTGAGGAGGTTAGTGTCTCCGCCTTGGTTGAAGGGTTTGATTGCTTCGGAGGGAGGGGTGGATCTGGTTTGTCGTCGGGTATGATTAGATTGTCTTCGAGTGGAGTCGGGGTTTTTCGTTGGGGTAGGAGACTTTGGGGGAAGAAGATGAGGTTTAGAAGGGAATTACTAATGGCTTCTATGGCAAATTTAGAAAGATCAGAGATCAGTCTTCCTGGAGATGGCCAACCTGCGTCTGTTTCTTCCTTTAGGGATTCCACAACCAAAGAAGGTTTGTTCAGTGATGTGTGATTTTGTTGGTTTGACATTGTTGATTGTTTCTGGTGATATCAGAAGATTAAAAAATTAAAAAAAAAAAAGGAAGATTTACATAAATACCACTCAATTCTTATGCATTTATATAATCTAAACAATAAACTTTAATTTTCAAACATGTCATTTTATTCATGCATGAAAATGTGTATTTCACTTTTTAAAAGATAAATGATTGTATCCTTGATGTGTTAAGAGTGATTTGGACGGTGTAAATGTAAAATGTAAAGTTTAGGTGTTATATATATAAATACATAAGAATTTGGTGTATTTCACTTTTTAGAAGTTAAAATAATGGTATTATTGATGTGATATGAATGATTTGGGCGGTATAAATGTAAAATGTAAAGTTTAGGTGTTCACTATACATATACACAATAATTGGGTGTATATCACTTTTTAAAAGTTAAAATGATAGTATTTTTTATGTGATATGAATGATTTGGGTGGTATAAATGTAAAATTATATGAGCATTGGGTGGTATAAATGTAAAATTACATGAGCAATGGGTGACATGTATGTAAATGCACCCAAAAAACAATAATAAATCAGTAAATCAACATCATTAACATCAAAAGTTTTATCCAAATCATCTATGATCAGCATATTGAATCGTCATTTATTCGTCTCTCATAATTAGTGTTTCGTGAGGTGTTAAACTTGTTCTTCACAAATCTTTTCAAGCAGTTTTTATCCTTCCTTCATAACATTTCGACCCAAATTTTATCTAATTATCTAAGGACATGTAATTTGCTGAAGATATTTAAATCATCCAAATTTATTTTTTGTTATCTTATATTTTAATAAATGTCATTCCCCCCATATTCATATGATATTTTTCAATTTAACCTTCGTAGTCCTGCAACATAATTTTCAGCCATCTTACTTTTAGAAAAATTTACATACATACCAAACAATTCTTTATGTATTTACATATCTAACACCCTAACTTTTATATTTGTACTTATATCACAAGGTGATAATTTATGCATCAAAATGTGTATTTCATTTTTAAAAAGTAGGTGCTGGTGGTATTTTGGATGTGAAATTAAAGATTTGAGTACCATGCATGTAAATATGAAAATTTGGGTTTTAAGCATGCAAAGAATTGTGTGGTATGTATGCAAATGCCCCCATATTTAATGAATTTTGCTCCCATTATATTAAAATGATATTTCTTCAATTTCAGCACCCTGTAATTATGACAAGAGTAAGCTATGAGACTTACAACCTTATAGAAAAGGGAACTTCCCAATCCATGTTGAAGGAAACATGAAATGTAGCCTGCCAATATTGCACCAGCCACCATGATAATGTCTGCTTAGAAAGACAAAGTTTAAGCAATTGCTAAATAGAAAAACATGTATTCAGCATTAGAAATGCGGAATAAATTAAAAAAGGGTCATTTACATACATACCCACACAATTCTTATGTGCTTACATATCTAACACCAAAATTTTCATATTTATATTTATAACACTCAACTTCAACATCACATAAAAAATACCACCTTATTACCTTTTTAAAAAAGAAATACACATTTTCATGCATATTGCACCAAATTGTTATAAGCGTAAATATCAAACTTTATGTGTTAGCCATGTAAATTCATAGGAAGTGTGTGGTATGTATGTCGAAATAACATTAAAAAAAAATCAAAATAAGAATAGTTGGACTATGTTTACTTTGTGGTTTTACAATGTTGAGATGACTAAAAACAGTATACTTCATGTTAAAATAATATTTATTTCATATGTAAATTCATATGTTCATGAAAACAGTGCAAAATGGTGCTTTTGGAGGCATATTTATCATCAAAATAAACACAACATTTAGAAAGTTAACTGAGGAGAAAAAATGAAACCTTCTACGCAACATCCAAGGTTATTTTCAGCTAGAGAAGCTGAGCCATTCAAAACCTAAAAGCTTGACATACACTATTATTGCTTTTTAATAGGATGATTTACATACATACCTATCAATTCCTGTGCATTTACATATCTATCACCTAAGCCTTGATTTTTACATGCATGCCACCTTACGTATGCATTAAAGTGTGTATTTTGTTCCTTAAAAGTTAAATTGATGGTATTTTTTATGTGATGTGAAAGATTTGAGAGGGATGAATGTAAAAAGTAAAGCTTAGGAATTAAACATGTAAATACATAAGAATTAGGTGGTATGTATATAAATACCCTTTTTAAAAACTGATTGAATATATTCAACAGCAGAAACTTATATCCTGTTCAAATTATATGTGATACAATTCTAACAATTCACCTAGTTTGGATTGACGTAATTAAGAATCTCAAGATTTGTGCTTCCAAACTTAACGGTATAAAACAAAGATGACGTTTCTTATAAATTAGTGCCAATTATATCACCTTTAGATCAATGGTGATCTTTCAATCTAACATCAATGCCTCAACTCGAATCAACAGTCCAATTCAAATCATCGACAACACTAATCTCAAAGACATCTGAATGCTATCATCTGCTCAAAAATAATTATAAATACCCCTAAAAGAAAATGTAATGATTCATTCCGAAACGAAACAGCCCAATCCTATGCGAAAAAAGATTTATTATAAAGAGATTCCTTAGTCAAATTGTTTGAAGTCCAAGAAGAATGGTTATTGAAAACGTTCTTCTGAAAATTAATCTGTTAGCAGAATACTATATATAAGTTTCAAGTCAAATTAAATCTATTTATATCTCATTTGAATACCAGTTCCCAAGGACTAACAGAAAATGTGTATAAAAGAGACCTACAAGAAAATAAAAGTGAAAGTAAAACATCTCGAGCAATCATTATTCAAAAAGACACTTTATAACCTCTGTTGTTTTTCGCAAGTTAAAACCTTTTTTAGGTATCAAACTCAATTAGTGTAGGCACCACAAATCTTTTCTTCCTTGAAATTAGAACTTCTTTAGAAGTTTTTGAATCCAATTAAGGCCCCCTTATAACAAGAATTGATGGTGCAGACCATCCGATTACCTTCCTATCGCTGCTTTCTTTAATAACCAGCTGTAAAAATAAATAAATAAATAAACAATAATAATAATAACAATTTACCCATGACAGCATCATTTAAAGAAGTGTCACTTATGTGAAATCAAACGATGATTTATACTCTTGTTTTGTCTTAAACCGAACGAGAGAGAGGAAAAGAGCGAGACTTGGAAAAAAGGAGGAGGAGAAGAAGAAGAAGCAATGGCAAGTAGAAGAGGAAGATTTGTCTGTGAGGAACGAAGCAGAGAGAGGAGATGTCAACCAAGCGAAAGAGGAGATGTCAACCAAGCGAAAGCGACAATGCAACTTTTATCGAGTGAAAACAATGTGAAAGTGTAGAAATTCACACAATAACAATCAAACACAAATATTTACGTGGTTCGGCGTTAAATCAATTGGTCTACGTTCACAGGGAGGGAGATTCCATCAGCACTGGATGGGGAGAAACAAAAACAACTTAGAGTTACAATTCAAAACTTCTCATCATACTCCTCTCATAAGCCTTAAGTCTTTTTTTTTATAGAGGAGACTTGGAGCATATAAAGAAAGAAATAAAAAAAAATAAACAAATCAAATAAAATAAACTCATTAAATAAAAGCTACAAATACAACAATCCCCACATCATTTCTTACTCTAGATAATTCAGAGATGACCGACTGAGCTCCAACTCCAAATCAGCTGCACTAAGATGGTTGTCTATGCATCCTCTCCCGAAAGGATGAAATCACATGTGGTTCTTCAAAATGCCCTATTTGGCAACAGTCCTGACCTCAAATGTTCACCAAACTCCTGCAATAGATGAACTTTTGGACTAAAAGTGCCTTCATGAGCATGTCCGCTATATTCCTCTTCGCATCTATCTTCTTCAACAGAACCTTGCATTTTTCAATCAAGTCCCGAACAAAGTGATACCTCACATCAATATGCTTGGTACGAGCATGATGAACTGGATTTGTAGCCAAAAATATTGCACTTTGACTATCATAAAACATCATCAGACTCCTGCTCAGCTTCCAAGTAATCCAATAGGTCTTGCACACATATTTCTTTCTTAATCGCCTCCGTGACTGTCATGTATTCAACCTCTATAGTAGACAAAGCAACATTAGATTGAAGAAACGACCTCCAACTAACTGGACCTCATGTCAATGAGAATTAATAACCCGTCATAGATCTTCGTCTATCCATATCATCTGCATAGTCTGAGTTAATTATTCAACATAGCAACTTCAATCTGATTGACAGATGCAATCAACATATCATCAACATATAGAAATAAGTAAATGAACTCGTCGTTGGTAAACTTCTTAAAATATGCACAATGATCATACTGGCTCTTTGTGAACTTCTATCCACTCATGAACTGATCAATTTTTTTATACAATTGTCGTGATGACTGCTTCAACCTATATAAAGATTTGTCCAGTTTGCAAACAAAGTCTTTTGATACTCCATATCCAAGCGGCTGCAACATATAGATCTCTTGCAATTCTCCGTGTATGAATGCAGTCTTCACATCGAGCTGTTCCAAGATCAGAATATTATATGCTACAAGGGCTGAGAGAACACGGATTGAGGGATGCTTGGTCCCTGGGGAGAACACTTTGTCATATTTTATCCCTTTCATTGTGCAACGCCTTTTGCCACTAATATTCTCTTGTATCGCACATCAACTCCATGAGATCCTTCCTTTTTTGCATACACTCATTTGCACCCGATTGTTTTCTTTCCTGGAGGAAGCTTCACTAACCTTCAAGTATCGTTCTTTTGAAGAAACTCCATCTCTTCATCAATTGTTGCCCTCCAAAAAACACAGTTTGGGTTCTCCACCATTTCTTTGTAGTGACAATAATTTCTACCTACGTGACGGAAAGGGAAAATGAAATGTTATCCCTCAACCAAGCTGGTTTTGAGACATTTTGGAGCCTAATTCTGCTCTTAGCAATAGATTTCTAAGCAAAAATCTCAACTTCATCATCTTCTTTCACCACCTCCCAAGTATTATTAACAGGTACCTCCTGAGCTGCAACTGAATCAGATATCTGAGTCGAAGTAGATAAAATCTGTGGAACAAATGAAGATGCATCAAACTCCAACTTCTAATGAATACCTATGGTCCCATTAGAACTCTTCATCTGCTTTGAGTCCCGATTTTTCAACAAGTTGTCTCGTCGAATATAACGTCTCTGCTAATTACAATATTTCTTTATGATGGATCATACAGTTTGAAGCCCTTGACTCCACGCCTGAAGCTAATGAAGATTATCTTCTTTACTCATGATTCCAATTTGTCATTCAACACATGGTAGTAAGTTGGGCACCCAAACACTCTCGTGTGCTCATAATGTCTAGTAGGATATCCTGACCAAATTTCCTTTGGGGTCTTCTTCCCAATAGTTGCAGAAGGTAGACGGTTCACCAAGTGACATACATATTCTATGGCATCGGCCCAATAGATTCTATCCAACCCAACATTAGGTAACATACACCGAACTTTCTTCACCAAAGTCTGATTCATCACCAAAGTCTGATTCATCTTCTCTGCTACACCATTTTGCCGTGGTGTCTCTCGAACGGTGAAGTAATGCTCAATCTCAGCTCTCTAGCACTCTTGCAAGAGCGCATCCTAAGTGTATTCGCCCTCATTGTCTGATCTAATACACCAGATCTTTTTACCAGTCTGAGTTTCAATCCACATCTTCCAAGTTATGAAAATCTCCAGCACTTCGCTTTTGCGCTTTATGGTGTACACCCAAATATATTTGGAGTAATCATCAATATAAGAGACAGTATCTTCGTATGTTGAATGATGTTGTATTCTTCGGGTTTCAAACATCTATATGAACATACTCTAAAACATCTTTTGTACTACGAATGACAATCCCAAAAGATACTCACGTCTTCTTGTTACAATGCTCACAAAAATTAAGTTTGCAGGTGTTAGCTCCTTTGATTAATTCTTTTTTCAAAGTCTAGAGAGAAGCCTCTCCAGCATGTGCTAGCCGCATATGCCGCAACATAGTGGCGTCAGAAGATTTATCAATAAGTAGTTTTTTCTGTCACTGTATTACCTTGAAGATAGTAAAGGTTGTGATGGCGAACATCATTCATAAAAGCCATTGACATATCCTCAAGACTCTTATCTCAATAAATATCTTGCAGCCCTTGGACTCTAAAGGCCCAACTGACAGTGAATTCTTCTTGATATCTGAAACATATTTAACATTAATTAGCTCCATCAAAGTACCATCATGCATCCTGATAAAAACACTCATTATACCAATAATACGACAATTTTAATCATTGTCAATAGTCACTACACCACTATTTAGCTCCTTGTACGTACAGAACCACCCTCAATGGGGACAAATGTGATAGTTAGCACTTGTGTCAAGAATCCAACATGAATCATCTATACAAACTGTGAGAAATTGGAGATAATAATAGATCTGAATCCGATTCTTCACATCTTTCCGTAATGACATTGGCTTTCGCCTCAGATGCAAGTTCGTTTCTTTTCTCCTTCAGCTTCACATTTTATTTCTTCCAATATCAATATCTAAAGAGAAAACACGCTGATTTTAAGACTGCGCCCACGAGAATTACCCCGTTTTTGAGAAGTGTCACTGCTTCCACCTTTCATTGACAAGTTTTTCTTTTCAGATCTATCACGTTGGAGTGTAAGTGTCTCAGCTGATTTCATCTTTACTGACTCTATCCCTTCAGCGGAACTCGTGATTCAACACTGTCGTACTCACTTCTCCATAATTCAAGACCTCATTCTCATGAAAGAGTGTCACAGTAAAGTCTTCATACTCATGAAGAAGTAACGAAGGATTTTATCGAGAAGTTTTCACGGCTAGAAGGGTTCACGATGACCATGATACTCGTAGGTCGTCTGAGTAAGTATGCACATTTCATTCCCTTATGACATCCATACACTGTTGTCTCAGTTGCGGCGATGTTTATCAAGAAAGTTTGTTTACATGGATTGCTGAAATCGATTGTATCGAATAGGGACAAGGTGTTCCACAATCATTTCTGGAAGGAGTCATTCAGGCTGAAGGGACAGTCCTTAAGAGAAGCACCACATATCATCCCTTGAATAATGGGCAGACGAAGGTGGTCAACATGAGTGTGAAGACATGCCTACATTGTTTTGTATCTGATACGCCGAAACTATGGACTAAGTGGATTGTGTCGAATATTGGTATAATATTTTGTACCACACCGCAACACAAACCACACTTTTCAAGATATTGTATGGGTGGGATCCACCTCAATTGATACAATATGGGCATAGCGCCACACCGATATGCAATGTTGATCAGCACTTGAAGGAGAGGGACAGGATTCTAACAAAGCTGAAGGGGCATCTACTGAGTGCTCAACAAATCATGAAGAGGAAAGTGGATGAACACAAGAGAAGTGCAATTTAAACCAGGGTACATGGTCTACTTGAAATTGAGGCCCAAGAGAAGAAGCGAGAAACTTTCACCGCGATACATTGTACCTTATGAGGTGATGACTCGCATAAAAGCAATGTCTTATCGTTTGAGGTTACCACCATCGTCCGCACTACATCCTGTCTTCCATGTATCACAGCTGAGACGTGCGATTGGAGATCATACACCCTCGTCTACACTACCGTCGACGCTAACGAAGTACTTGGAGGTGATTCTGAAGCCACTAGAGATCAAAGGAGTACGCCAATGAGTAGGGTTAAATTTCCTCAATGGTTTCAAGGAGGAGCTTCGGTGGCCTTGGTGTGCCAAAATCCAGCGGTTGTCTTTCCGGTTAGCTCTAACCGCAATTGCATCGCAAAGGTTCAAACAAAAGGGCAATGGTTTTGGGCGGAATCGAGAGGAGGGAGGAGGGAGGAGGGAGATCTTAAAAGGATATTGACTGCTACAGAAGCGGGTTGCGGGGTTGAGCGAGGTACCAATCCTCCATCGGCATCAATTTATAGAGGGCGGAGTCGATCAATCTAGGAAGGTGGAGTGGAAGAGAGGGAAGAATAAAAGAAAATATTTGTGTTTTGTGAAGTTGGCGAGGTAGCGAGCAAGCTAGGAAAGAAATCAACCACATTAAGGAAAAGGTAAGAAATAATTTTTTTTATTCTTATAGTTTAGACAATGATAAATCCAATCCCAAACAATTATATATTTAACTATGTGCCCAAAATAGCTATAGCTTCAACAAAATTCCACATCAACCATTCGTGCATGACAAAAAATTTAGACACAAATAGCACTATACTGAGCAGCACTTTGAGAATATGTTGGTCTCTACACCCAAGCCAAAAAAGTTGAATAGCCTAAGCTCCATGCATTAGACACTGATGAAGTCTACCTACTCATACAAAGATAAAATAGCATGGATGGAACCACCAGCTAAGGCCCTATAGGGACTAAGTGATCTCAGCAAGCTAATGGCCAATAATACAAATATTGGGTAAAAAATAAATATTAAAGAAAAAATTTTGTCGTACTCCATATAACCCATAACTAAAAGTTTTCATTATAATGATATTTAAAAAAAAACTTTAAGCCCATTACCAAGTCCTTTCCTTTATTTTTGATGGAACCTATAGAATATCATATTCCTAACCAAATAAGAAGTTATGGGTAATCGTTAATTGAGATTTCCACCCCACTAGCAAAAAGAAATAAACTATGAGGTTTGCATAAAAAAAGGCCTTAAAATCAAATAAATAAATAAACAAATAAGAGAATTTTTTAACATGCCTTCAAACATTCTTACTTTCCTAGCCCACAAAATTTTCAAAAGAACACTTCATATTACCTTGCAAAAATTTATGTCCTCTTACAGTCTTCCAAGCAATAATTTTTTTAAAGAAAATCATTATTTTTAAAGTCATTAAGGTCTATTTGGAATAACTTTTTGTCTGTTTTATGTTTCAAACGGTCACCACAGCTCCATTTGGTGAACAATTTTCTCGTTACTTCTTAGAAATTTATGTGATAGAAAGTTGTTTTTTTCAACCTAACTTACAAAAAGTGTGGTGGCTGTAAAAAGTTGATGTCTGATTTTTTTGAAAAAATATATATTTATAATTGTCAGAGGAGTTTTCTATGAAGTCAGTTTGTCAACCACAACTTTACAACCACCTTATTAAAAAGTTAAAGCCACCCCCAAATAGACCCTAAATCAAAAGAGCTTTTTTCTATAAAGGAACTATCAAGTTACCTAACAGCTTCGCATATGTTGAATCAACAGGGTTCATCCAAAATCTAAGGGTTCTAGAGCAAAGTTATGCTTTTAAGCTCTTATCAATCTAACAACATTTTTGGAATGCATATTGTGCTTCATCTTAATAAAAATATGGAAGATTTACCTACATACCACTCAATTCTTATGTACTTAAATATCTAACAACTAAATTTCAATTTTTACATACATGCCACCTTATCTATGCATGGAAATGTATATTTCATTTTTTAAAAGTTAAAATGGTGGTATTTTTGTTTTGATATGAAAATTTTGGGTTTTATAAACGTAAAAAGTAAATTTTAGGTGTTAGATATGTAAATACATAGGAATTAGGGAGTATGCATGTATATGCCCCTACAAATATCGAATTATTTATCCCTTAGTTTAAGAAAAAAGATCACTATCATGAGGCCCTCTATAATCACCTTCATTGTTGCAGATTTCNTTACATACATGCCACCTTATCTATGCATGGAAATGTATATTTCATTTTTTAAAAGTTAAAATGGTGGTATTTATATGCCCCTACAAATATCGAATTATTTATCCCTTAGTTTAAGAAAAAAGATCACTGTCATGAAGCCCTCTATAATCACCTTCATTGCTGCAGATTTCTTTTTTTTTAATGGTGAAATATATGTTTATGTAGAGAATTTGCAAGATTTGGATGTTTACTTCAAAACAAAAGTTTCATCATCATATTAGTCCTCGCTTCTATATGTACCAATAGAATAAAATTCCATTTATAGGTTTAGTTTTTACTGTAAATTTATATTTATTTTTATGGTGTAAGCCTTCATTTCATGGTGTAAATTTAAGATTTAATTTATGTTTATTCTTTATTTTTTTNTACCAATAGAATAAAATTCCATTTATAGGTTTAGTTTTTACTGTAAATTTATATTTATTTTTATGGTGTAAGTCTTCATCTCATGGTGTAAATTTAAGATTTAATTTATGTTTATTCTTTATTTTTTTTAATCCATTGATGTTGTTGAGGATCTCCAGGAAAAGGATATATACATGGTTGAATAAAAAAAAAATTGCAAAAATTAGAGAAAACAACAATGAAAAAGAGTTACTTAAAAGTATGTTACTTTCATTTCTCTCAATTGAGTATTGATTTTTTGCCAACAGTTGGGTCGCATGAAACAGTACACTAGTACAAGTCAAAAGTTAACTTCAAAGAACAAGATGAGTCATTGATACAGTTAATTAAAAATAAGAAAGATTTACATATATACAACTAAGTTCTTATGTATTTACACATCTAGCACCTAAACTTCAATTTGTGTATACATATACCACCTTACAAGTGCATGAAAAGGAGTATTTCATTTTTTGAAATGTTAAAATAATACTATTTTGGATGCGATGTAAAAGATTTGGGTGGTATAAATGTAAAAAAGCGAAGTTTAGGTGTTAGATATGTAAATAAATAGGAATCTGGTGGTATGTTGTAAAATAAATTATTTTCCATAACTTCAACTCTAATAATATTTTCTAATTACAAATACATGCTTCTACAACTAATCACTTGTCAAATGCCTCAAACTATTTCAATTTTATTATCATCTAACTAAACTATTGATATTCAATTGACATGAACCATATTAATTTACATCAATTATTCCTAAAATACTTTCGGTTTGGTTTTATGTTGTCCCTCACAATACAGAGACATGTAATTAGTCCTCCAAGCAGCAAAACAAACATAACAATTGTAGTGATCTAAATACATAGATTTACATACATGCCATTCAATTCCTATGCATAAAAATGCATATTTCACTTTTTAAAAGTCAAAATAGTGATATTATTGATGTGATATGAACAATTTGGTTGGTAAAAATGTAAAAAGTAAAGTATAGCTGTGAGATATGTAAAGACATAGGAATTGGGCGGTATTTATGTAAATACCCTGGAATAAAAAAACTCAAGTGATTTGGAGAAACCTGACAAAGAAATGGGGTTATACTGGTGATCACAGTCTTCTTGTTGAAGCAAAATCTGCCGAAGAGCGGCATTACCCCTATCAATCACTAACAAGGAGCAAGTTCTTGCAACATAAACAATGTCAAAATCGGCGGAAAACTTCGCATCCTCACTCGGCCCGTCTCTATATCCTGCAACATTCGATTTTCCTCCAGCAATTGTAGTCACTCCTGAAACAATAAAAAGATTCAGATCCACTGATAGAATATTTGAGAATATGAGATAATTAATAGTTCTTGTATTCTATAAATAGTCTCCATTGGAGACATCAATGAAATGAAAACATGGCAAGTTCTTTCGATCTTGTGTTTCTTATTTCTTCTTCTTTCCCGGTCTAATTTCTAGAGTTGTTGGTATCGTCAAATTATCATTCATCATTCTTTACCAATGTTTCTCTTCTCTAGTACTCTACCACTCATCTTTGGGAGTTGTTGACATCCTCGAATTATCATTTATCAAGATCCAAGAAACAAGAACGGAACTTCAGTTCAAGTCTCAACTACATTTCATACCACCTTGTACTTGAATCTTGATAAACGATAATTCGAGGATGCCCGCAACTCCAAAGAATTGGGTGGGAGAGAAATAGAGAGGAAGAAAAACACAGATTGAGAAGAATAAACAACAATTCGAGGACGGAAGCAACTCCAAAAATTATAGTGGGAGATCGAGAAAATGAAACACGATAAAGGGACAAACTTATATGTTTTCTAGTGCATCAATGTCTCCAATAAGGATTATTTATAGAATACAAAATATTATNAGAATATTTGAGAATATGAGATAATTAATAGTTCTTGTATTCTATAAATAGTCTCCATTGGAGACATCAATGGAATGAAAACATGGCAAGTTCTTTCAATCTTGTGTTTATTATTTCTTCTTCTTTTCCGGTTTAATTTCTGGAGTTGTTGGTATCGTTCATCATTCTTTACCAATGTTTCTCTTTTCTAGTACTCTACCACTCATCTTTGGGAGTTGTTGACATCCTCGAATTATCATTTATCAAGATTCAAAAAACAAGAACGGATCTTCAGTTCGAGTCTCAACTAGAGCACCAATTCATACCTTCCTGTTCTTGAATCTTGATAAACGATAATTCGAGGATGCCCGCAACTCCCAAGAATTGGGTGGGAGAGAAAGAGAGGAAGAAAAACACAGATTGAGAAGGATAAACAACAATCTGAGGACAGAAGCAACTCCCAAAATTTTAGTGGGAGATCGAGAAAATGAAACACGATGAAGGGACAAACTTATATCTTTTCTAGTACATCAATGTCTCCAATAAGGATTATTCATAGAATACAAAATATTATTAATTCACTAACACTAATTTCTAACTAATTAACTGTATCTATTAACCTCAATACAAAGAATAATCATCTCATATTCTCAATATCCTATCACCATAAGAAATTAACTCCTTTAGAAACAACAAATTTGCTTTCATGGCCGAATTTCAAGCATCGTAATTCAGATTCAATCACCTGACTCCCCAATCTTTCTGATAGCAAGATTAGCAGTATCTGCAACATAAACATTGCCCTTCTCATCCATGGCGACACCCTTCGGATGAGTGAACCGAGCATCGCTAGGTTTTCCATCTACATGCCCTGAGTAACCCTGAAAAGATCCGGCAACTAACCTCGCCCTGCTATCTGAAATCAACTCCGATCACATTTACAGTAATTACAATCCACGAGGCGTTGCATATAAAAAAAAACCCTAAAACAAGAGATGGAAGCATACATTGCGACAACGGCGGAGTGATCTTAACTATGTTATTATTCTCAGAATCTACAGCGAAGAGCTCTCCCTCAGGAGAAACTCGTATTGTATAAGGAACGATCCCGAGCTTGTCTCCATCCACAAGAGTTTCCACAAAATAGCCACTCTCGAACTGAGGAGCAACTCCATCTGCAGAGAACAGAATCCTAAATAGAGTACCCAGAAACCTAACCAAAGTCCAAAGTCAAAAGAACAGATAGAATAGAACTAAACCTGTTCCCACCGACTTTGGTGAAGTCCTCGGCCATTTTAGAACAGGACTGAAGTTCTTGAGATGCTTCATAATCGCTCCTGTAAAGAAAAAGTGGGTGAAAAGGGCATAGTGTAAAGGATCTACATAAAATTTACATAAGACATAAAATTTACATAAGAGGTGAAATGTGCTGCACTTTTGTCACCTGTAGTAGAGGCTTCGACTGTGCAGTCGGGAATATAGGAGAAGAAGAGGATGAGGAACAGAAGGCATCCTCTCATGGCTGCTTACTGTTGCGACTTCGGTTTCGACGGAGGAGAAGAAGGGGAAGGTTCAAGCTTGCCTTCTGCGATAGTATAGGGCTGAGAAGGGAGCGGACATGGAGACGTCTTCTTTTTGGGGAACAAGTACAGAAGAGAAGAGAGTGGAGCTCTCAGTAATGGCCGTTTACTCACCGTGGTGAAAAGTAGCTTTTTTTGGGAGCGGGTGAGAGGAAAAAGAGAGGGAGAAAGGGAGTCGAAATGTAAAGATGGAATTGCAAAAAAAAGGGGCATTTATATACATGCCACCAAATTCTTAAGTATTTACATCAATTATCTAATAAACTCTACCTCTACATTTATAATATATTCATTATTTGTTTGGGTAGCTGCGGCTGTTTGAAGAAACTGCTCAAGAAGAAACTGTTATTCAAAAAAAATTTGATGATTACTACAAGTTTTTTTTACGAAAAAAGGTCTGATCACTTCACCGCCACCCCAAACAGCAAAAGAAGAAACAGTTATTCAAAAAACTTCTGTGACTATTACAAATTTTTTTTATTAAAAACAGTCTAATCGTTGTATAAAATGGAATAGCCAACTGTTATTCAGAGGAGCAAAAATTATTTTCTCGTAAATTGTCTCAATATTTTTCATCTTGTTTCAAACTAATATTGACACTTTTAAGAAAAATTTTGCTATATATATTATTAAATATAAATACATATTTAATGATGAAAAAATTTATAACTTGTAAAGTATTCTCAACTATTAATTTTTACTTTCGTTTATAATCATAAGCTAGCTCTTGACCAAGCTAGTTAAAAATTTTATTAAACTTTAATATTAACTGAAATATAAATTAGTTATAATTAAAAATCTATTTTAAATCAAATATGATTATATATATATATATATATATATATATATAGAAGATTAACATAGATATCACCCAATTCCTATATATTTATATTCCAAACAACTAAACTTCATTTTTTACATACACATCACCTTGCATATGCTTTACATACCATCTTACATGTGCATGAATGTTTTTACAAACATATTGCATTTTAATTTTTACTTGCATAAGCTTTGAATGCACCAAAACACCTAAAAATAAGCTATTATTTTAAAAGTTGTGGTATTCATTCTTATTTTTTTATTTTTTTTCAAAAAGTCATATTTAGCTTTTTGGCAGTTACCGCACTACATAGAAATTGACAGTTAATTAAATTAGATTGTAGAACACAATTTTTTTGACAATTACCACACTACATAAGAATTTTATTTTGCAGCTTTTTGACAGTTAGTCAGATCAGATTGTAAAACACAATTTTTTACATCATAATTTTGTGAGAAAACATGCTAAAAGGATTTGAGGTAAAAATCTTAAAATCACATCCCTAGCTAATTGCAGATCAAAGAAAAAGATAAAAAGAGGCATTTACATACATATCACATAAAGTGACATACACATTTCTATGGTGGCATATATATGCAAAAAATAAAATTTTGATGTTAAATATGCAAATACATAGGAATTGAGTGGTATGCATGTAAATTTCCTTTTTCTTTCTTTTACAATTTGCCCCTTCTCATGGTGATTCACATGAGGAAAACCATGCTCATGGAAGAGCTGTTAAGTACTGTGGAAGAGCAGCAATCAGCCAAATAACATAGACTCATCTTTGTGAAAAGCTTCAGCAAAAACTGCACAGAATGTTGAGGAGCTGAGCACAAAATGAAATTTATGAGACATTTATATTTTACGAAGATTTACATATATACCACTTAATTCCCATGTATTTACATAGCTGGCACCTAAACTTCATTTTATACATACATATCACATTATCTATGCATGAGTAGGTGTATTTCACTTCTTTAAAGTCAAAAAATACTTGTATTTTCCATGATATATGAAAGATTTCGATGTTATAAATGTCAAAAGCAAATTTTAGGTGTTAGATATGTAAATATATACAAATTGAGTGGTATGCATGTAGATGTCCCAATCTTTTTCTTCAAACATTTTTTTTTAAGTTCTGAATATTGTGCAGGCATTCATTAATACTGCTGCAACAATGTATAAGAAAATTAAGGAGTGTGAAGGTCTTTCTGCATAAATTTCATAGCTTTCTGTTGAAAGATAGGTGAGAATGAAGTGATGATAAACTGCAATTTCAATATAAAAAATAAGGGGCATTTATATAAATAGCACACAATTCTTATGTATTTACATATCTCACGCCTAAACTTTCATTTTTACATATTGCACTGAAATCTATAATTTCACATCAATAATAGCACTATTATCACTTCTTAAAAAGTGAAATCCACATTTTCATGCATAAGTTAAAGCAGCAAAGTGGTATGAAAGCAAATATGAATTGTTAGGTGTGAGATATCATAAAAAATACTCATGAATCAAAATTTTGATGTGTACAAACAATAGAGATGTGAACCCTGATGCATACAGATGCTAAAGGAGAAGTTACATAAGGGGCATTCACATACATACCACTCAATTCTTATGTACACCAAAATTTTACTTTTTTACATTTATAACACCCATTTTTTCCATATCACATCAAAAATAACACTATCTTAACTTTTCAAAATTGAAATACATCTTTTCACTCATAGGTAAGGTGGCATGTATGCAAAAAATTGAAGTTTAGTTGTTAGATATGTAAATACATCATATTTAAATAGTATGTATGTTAATCTTCCTGAATGCAAATAATGGGTACAGAGTCAGCCAGCAGTAGTAACGTGATGTAGTAAATCTTTTTTGTATGATGGTTGAATATTTGCATTCAGCAGAAAGAAATCTGTAATGAAAAAGCTTCAGATTTACCTTTTCAATTGACTCAAAGCTAAGATAGAGTTTTATAGATTTCTTCTCGTTTTGAAAAGGTTAAAAAAAAAAAAACGGCCAAATTCCCATGTATTTAGTATTTACATAATTAACGCCTAAACTTTGGTTTTTACATTTATACACACAAATCCCTCTTTCATTTCACATCAAAAACACCGCCATTTTAACTTTTAAAATGTGAAAGACACATTCTCCCGCGTAGATAAGGTGGAATGTAAAGTTTAGGAGCTAGATATGTAAATACATAGGAATTGAGTGATATGTATGTAAATGTATTAGAACAAATATAAAATTCGAAGGCAACAAAATGGAAACTTTCCCTTTTTGTTTTTTGGAAATTACCAAGACCACCAAATGGAAACTTTCAGGGAAAACCAGAATCATAACCAAATTCACAATTTTTATTCAAAATTTGAAAAAAGGATTACAATAAATTTGAGGAAGCAAGAGAAATGGTATATTTCCTTTTAAATAGTGAGTACATGACAAACAAGTAGAAAGTAAGCATAACAGAGCATGCATAGTAATATTTGGCTTTCCCTAAGAAAGAACGAGAGACTACATACATACCACACAACTCCTAAGTATTTATATATGTAACACCTGAACTTCAATTTTTACATATAAGCCACCTTACCTTCGTATGAGAATGTGTATTTCATTTTTTAAGAGTTAAAATAGTTGTATGTTTGATATGTTATGAAACATTTCAATGGTATAAATATAAAAAGTTAAAGTTTAGGTGCTAGATATGTAAATACATAGGAATTGGGTGGCAGGTATGTAAATGCCTCAAAATGAAAACGGAATAATCATCCAACAAAACCCCATTTTCCATTGACATGAATTCAAAACCTCTTCAAAATAAAAAGAATATGAATCTGAAGACTGACATCCATAAAGCAAAAACCTAAAGATATTATGAGTTGTGATAAATAAACTTCTATATTTCTCCTGTTCAAATTAGAACTTGAGAAAAATAAACGCCTCCACACTACAATAAACAGCTAAAATTGCAAATATGCCCAAGAAAAGAGTGTTCCTGAACATCAAATTCAAGAAAAATACACAACTTCTAATATTAAAACATCATTCATCAAAGTTTGATCAATGTGTTGTTTGTTATGGTCTCTCCAATCCGTTTTATTGAGACACATTTGGCCTAATTTATCTGGGAGATTTACATAATTTCCCTATATGTCTATTTCAACAAAAAGAAGAACCATAAAGAGGCAAGGCAAGACAATTACATTCTAGGAACTTCTCACATGGTAGCGGCTTGGCATGCTATGATTCATGTTCACACTTCACTATTTCCGAACGAAAAAGTAAATGTTATGGGATTTCTATCATGGGAAATTTACACACATATCAAAAAAAATTTATGCATTTACATATCTAGCACGCAAAGTTTGATAATTACACTTATAACATCTTGGTGTCATAATCCTATGTATTAAAAGGTGTACTGACTTTTAGAAAGAAAATTATGGTGATATTTTTGATGTGATGTTAAAGATTTGAGTGCTACGCATGTAAATACAAATGTATAGGTGTTAGATATGTAAATACATAAGAATTGTGTGTACGTGTGTTTTATTTTCAAATAAACCAATTCCTTATTGTGACTAGGAACCAAAACTTTACAAGAACATTTATAACCAATTTGTACGTAACTTGACCTACAGTAATGAAGAGCTGGTAAGATGTTTACAAGTTAACTCCAGTTGCATTTCAAAAGACTAAAGTGCCGAAATAGTCTCCTGACTACTTAGATTAGACCACTTTAGTCCCATAGTTTATAAAAGTGCTAAATTGGTCCCTAAACTATTTTAATAGGGGCTAAATCAGCCCTCACTGAGGACCATTTTTCGATATTAAGAAAATTTGAGGACTAAATTGACACTTTTATAAACTCGGGGACTAAAATGACCACAACAAAACTCAAGGGGCCATTTTATTGGGGTTATTTTAACAATTTTCTCCATTTCAAAATATAGAAATCATTTACAGAAGCTTGAAAATGTTCTAGAAAAATAAAAGGTGATCAAGAAAAAAAAAAGCAAGAAAATGCAATGTTATAGAAAAAAAGAAGTACAAAAAGATCTGTAGTATCATTAATATCTACCGAAGTACAAATATCCTCACATCAAATAAACCACCACTACTTAGAATGAAAGAGATGAGTTATTATCAAAATGACAGTAAAAACTAAAATTTACATAAGTTACAAGCTGGTTTTATGAACAAAAAAACATAATTGCACATTTACCTTGATAGTTCAGACATTACACACTCTCAGCTGGAGTAAGCTGCCCAATCTTCTCAGCAAGGTGATCAACATTCTTCCTATTCCACCAATGGTTTCCCCATTCAACTTTGCTCACTTCAGTTCTTCTTTCACCTAATTCCTTCCTCTCAGACTGAACTTCTTGCATGTCAGACCCCGGAGTCTCCGTGAAAAATTGCTGCCAAAATACATCATTTCCTCCAGTAGGAACTGAGGTTCCAGCACCATTAGTTGAATCTCTTGATAAACGTGGATCAGGAGCAGCGGGCGCAGAATTTACATCTAT
>JXCR01113527.1:32263-53372 GCA_002079205.1 Phalaenopsis hybrid cultivar | reverse complement strand
CCTAGGAAAGGTGAGTTTGAGTACAATATTTCTTATGCATAAAGGAAGTCCATATAGATGAGCCCAATCTAAATTTAAACCAAAGTTTGCAAAGGTTTATTTCCACTGTATGTTTCAAAGCTTTAAAGCCAATCCCGCCAGCCTTCTTAGGCTTACGGACCTTATGCCAAGAGCCCCAAATCCTCTTAGCACCATTCCCCACCCAAAGAAATTATTAAAAAATCTCTCCATGACAATGATAGCACTTTTTTTTGAATTAAACATCTGCAGAGCATATAGTAGAATACTCTGAAGAACACTAGATAGCAAAAAAATCCTGTCCCCAGTAGAAAGGAAAACATTTCTCCAATCGTTAATTTTACGCTTGATTTTATCAATAACAACATCCATACGAATTTGTTTCTTCCTTCCCCTAATCAAATTAACCCCTAGATATTTAAGAGGGACAGAGGCATGATGAAAACATGTATAGGCAACTCTCCAATGAAAAAGATGTTGCTTAACATGCTTGCCAAAAAATATCTAGCACTTGTCACAATTAAAGAGGAGTCCATAATAATTCTGGAAATCCTTTAAGAGCCCCAATAATTGTTTATAGCAAGTTTAGAGGCATTAGCAAAAATAATAACATCATCTGCATATGCAAGGTGGGAAACTATCATTTTGGTCTTATGGGAAAACTGTGTGTGATGGTGTAACAGCTGGAAATGATTAAGCATCCTGGACAAATAATCGAAAGTTAGAATGAAAATAATAGGGGAAACAGGGTCCCCCTGTTTAATGCCCCGACAAGCAGTGAAAAAACCATAATAATTACCGTTAACCAGCACGGAACAATAGTTGTTGGTCAACCTCTTTTTATCAGGGTGAAAAAACTAGGATTGAAACATCTAGCCTTCAAAACATTGATGATGAAATCACAATTAATGGTATCAAAGACCTTCTTGATATCTAACTTGATAACAAGATTTACACCCCTGCATTTTTTATCAAGATCCTGCAAAATTTCATGGGCTAAGAGAATATTGTCAGAAATACCACGTCTTTTAATAAAAGCCGACTGGTGAGAGGAGATGAGAGAAGGAAGATGGGTTGAAGACCAGTCACAATCAGTTTACTGATGACNTTGGTCTTATGGGAAAACTGTGTGTGAGGGTGTAACAGCTGGAAATGATTGAGCATCCTGGATAAATAATCGGAAGTTAGAATGAAAATAATAGGGGAAACAGGGTCTCCCTGTTTAATGCCCCGACAAGCAGTGAAAAAACCATAATAATTACCGTTAACCAGCACGGAACAATAGTTGTTGGTCAACCTCTTTTTATCAGGGTGAAAAAACTAGGATTGAAACATCTAGCCTTCAAAACATTGATGATGAAATCACAATTAATGGTATCAAAGACCTTGATATCTAACTTGATAACAAGATTTACACCCCTGCATTTTTTATCAAGATCCTGCAAAATTTCATGGGCTAAGAGAATATTGTCAGAAATACCACGTCTTTTAATAAAAGTCAACTGGTGAGAGGAGATGAGAGAAGGAAGATGGGGTTGAAGACCAGTCACAATCAGTTTACTGATGATTTTAGAAATCACTGAAGTGAGCGAGATGGGCCTAAAATCCTTCCAATGAGTTTTATCATTAGTTTTAGGGATAAGAACAATCAAGGCGGCAGAAAAATACTTTCCAGGGTCTTCACCCTGAAAAAAACTTTGAATCGCAAGAACCGCCGCTTTCTTTATGATGTCTCAGCAGGAAATATAAAAAGCGGAAGGGAAACAATCGGGGCCAGGAGCCTTCAGAGAACTAATATCTTTAAGTGCAGTGAAAATCTCTAACTCATTAGGGGGGGGGTCAGACAAGAAGAGGGAGGAAACCAAGTCCCTCAGATCCTCAAACAATTCTGATAGAATATCAGTGACCGGAAGAGCCTCAGCACAAAGAGAAGAAAAATAATCATCTGCATTGGAACCAATTTGATCGGCATCAGTGAGTACATTACCCTCATCAGTAACAATCTTAATAATAGCATTTATACTACGACGATGTTTGATAGTAGCATGAAAATATTCAGTGTTTTTATCTCCGTTTTTGAAATGAGTGTCACAAGCTTTCTATCTAAATAAATCCTCCTCAATAGTGATTTCCTCCAAGAGAGTATGATGAGCATTAGTNTTGGAACCAATTTGATCGGCATCAGTGAGTACATTACCCTCATCAGTAACAATCTTAATAATAGCATTTATATTACGACGATGTTTGATAGTAGCATGAAAATATTCAGTGTTTTTGTCTTCGTTTTTGAAATGAGTGTCACAAGCTTTCTATCTAAGGAAATACTCCTCAATAGTGATTTCCTCCAAGAGAGTATGATGAGCATTAGCNATGTTGCAAATCGAAGAGACCTGCCAAACAAAATAAAAATCCCGCAAAGGGAGAAGTGCAAACCCCAACCACCATACAGAAAGAAGGCCCTCAGCCGTAAAGCCAAGCAGCACCAAAATTTAAATTTGAACATATGGTAGATTCAAATTGTCCTGAGTGAGAAGACGTCTGAGTGGAGCAGGAGTATAAATGCTAATGTGACAGACCTCCCCTGCATGTTTGGCTAACCAATCAGCAGGGGAGTTGCTCTCTCTATGAATGAATTTCCAATTTACTTCTAATTGTCTTGCTGACATTAAAGCTAAAATACGTTTAAAAGTGCAAATCATATCCCATAGGGGAGGAGAGATTCCCAAAAGTATATCATAGAGCATTTTAGAATCAATTTCCACCTCAATTGTATGAAAATTGAAAACAATTGCCACCATTAATGCCAGAAAAATCCCTCAGCATTCTGTGGCTAATGGGTTGTCAGCGGCAACAGGAGAGGAGAAGTAGCAAAGACACCTACCCTCATGATTTCTAAAAATGCCCCCAACCGCAGCATATAAAGGACTCCAACAGCCATCCACATTAACTTTAACAAAACCCGATGAAGAGGTAGCCGACCTGATCAGCCGGGGGGGGCTTGAAATTTGAAACATCATTTGTACCGACCCTTAAGACCTTAGTGTAATAGGCCAACACATAAGAAACCATTATATAAGCTGTAGGGGCAGAGGAGTTATATTTAAAGTTGTTTCTCGAGGTCCAAATAAACCATAGGACCAAAAAAGGAAGGGGAAACCCCCTATCATCAAAAACCTTCCATTGCCACAAATAATTGCTTAAGATGTCCCTATGCAACCATGAAATACTGAAATGTGTGTCCAGCATATTCCAAACATTTAAAGAGAAAGCACATTCAAAAAATATGTCTCGAATCTTCCTCCGCAACTTTGCACATAGGGCATCTCGAGGCCATTTTAAGGTCTTTCAACTTAAGAATGTCATCAATAGGTAGTAAAGAAGAGAGATAACGCCAAAGCAAAAGGGATATAGAGGGAGTTAAAAATTTGTGTCAAATCCATTTTTCCCAAAACCAAACGCGGTGTGAATGTAAGTGTCATATATTAATTTGCAAACCGATTGAGAATTGTTCCNAAACCTTCCATTGCCACAAATAATTGCTTAAGATGTCCCTATGCAACCATGAAATACTGAAATGTGTGTCCAACATATTCCAAACATTTAAAGAGAAAGCACATTCAAAAAATATATGTCTCGAATCTTCCTCCGCAACTTTGCACATAGGGCATCTCGAGGCCATTTTAAGGCCTTTCAACTTAAGAATGTCATCAATAGGTAATAAAGAAGAGAGATAACGCCAAAGCAAAAGGGATATAGAGGGAGTTAAAAATTTGTGTCAAATCCATTTTTCCCAAAACCAATCGCGGTGAGAATGTAAGTATCATATATTAATTTGCAAACCGATTAAGAATTGTTCANTTGAAAACAATTGCCACCATTAATGCCAGAAAAATCCCTCAGCATTCTGTGGCTAATGGGTTGTCAGCGGCAGCAGGAGAGGAGAAGTAACAAAGACACCTACCCTCATGATTTCTAAAAATGCCCCCAACCGCAGTATATAAAGGACTCCAACAGCCATCCACATTAACTTTAACAAAACCCGATGAAGAGGTAGCCGACCTGATCAGCCGGGGGGGGCTTGAAATTTGAAACATCATTTGTACCGACCCTTAAGACCTTAGTGTAATAGGCCAACACATAAGAAACCGTTATATAAGCTATAGGGGCAGAGGAGTTATATTTAAAGTTGTTTCTCGAGGTCCAAATAAACCATAGGACCAAAAAAGGAAGGGGAAACCCCCTATCATCAAAAACCTTCCATTGCCACAAATAATTGCTTAAGATGTCCCTATGCAACCATGAAATACTGAAATGTGTGTCCAGCATATTCCAAACATTTAAAGAGAAAGCACATTCAAAAAATATGTCTCGAATCTTCCTCCGCAACTTTGCACATAGGGCATCTCGAGGCCATTTTAAGGTCTTTCAACTTAAGAATGTCATCAATAGGTAGTAAAGAAGAGAGATAACGCCAAAGCAAAAGGGATATAGAGGGAGTTAAAAATTTGTGTCAAATCCATTTTTCCCAAAACCAAACGCGGTGTGAATGTAAGTGTCATATATTAATTTGCAAACCGATTGAGAATTGTTCCTTTTCCACACGGGGAAATCTCTGCGTGAAGGGGCAATAGGAATAGTAATAAATGCTTTGCATTTTCCTCCCCCACCATAGAACATAATTTGGAGAAATCTCAGCCATCTTGAGAAAAGAAATCAGAAACCAATAAGGAGTTAGTATGTAGAACGTGAGAGTATTCAGAGATATAAGACAACCCCCAATTATCATTCTAGAAAGAGATGTTTCCGTCACCTATATCCCAAAACATGAAATCATTAGCAGTAGTTCTAGCATTAACAACTGCTTTCCAGATATAGGAGTCACCAACCTTCTAAAAGTCCTAGGAAAGGTGAGTTTGAGTACAATATTTCTTATGCATAAAGGAAGTCCATATAGATGAGCCCAATCTAAATTTAAACCAAAGTTTGCAAAGGTTTATTTCCACTGTATGTTTCAAAGCTTTAAAGCCAATCCCGCCAGCCTTCTTAGGCTTACGGACCTTATGCCAAGAGCCCCAAATCCTCTTAGCACCATTCCCCACCCAAAGAAATTATTAAAAAATCTCTCCATGACAATGATAGCACTTTTTTTTGAATTAAACATCTGCAGAGCATATAGTAGAATACTCTGAAGAACACTAGATAGCAAAAAAATCCTGTCCCCAGTAGAAAGGAAAACATTTCTCCAATCGTTAATTTTACGCTTGATTTTATCAATAACAACATCCATACGAATTTGTTTCTTCCTTCCCCTAATCAAATTAACCCCTAGATATTTAAGAGGGACAGAGGCATGATGAAAACATGTATAGGCAACTCTCCAATGAAAAAGATGTTGCTTAACATGCTTGCCAAAAAATATCTAGCACTTGTCACAATTAAAGAGGAGTCCATAATAATTCTGGAAATCCTTTAAGAGCCCCAATAATTGTTTATAGCAAGTTTAGAGGCATTAGCAAAAATAATAACATCATCTGCATATGCAAGGTGGGAAACTATCATTTTGGTCTTATGGGAAAACTGTGTGTGATGGTGTAACAGCTGGAAATGATTAAGCATCCTGGACAAATAATCGAAAGTTAGAATGAAAATAATAGGGGAAACAGGGTCCCCCTGTTTAATGCCCCGACAAGCAGTGAAAAAACCATAATAATTACCGTTAACCAGCACGGAACAATAGTTGTTGGTCAACCTCTTTTTATCAGGGTGAAAAAACTAGGATTGAAACATCTAGCCTTCAAAACATTGATGATGAAATCACAATTAATGGTATCAAAGACCTTCTTGATATCTAACTTGATAACAAGATTTACACCCCTGCATTTTTTATCAAGATCCTGCAAAATTTCATGGGCTAAGAGAATATTGTCAGAAATACCACGTCTTTTAATAAAAGCCGACTGGTGAGAGGAGATGAGAGAAGGAAGATGGGTTGAAGACCAGTCACAATCAGTTTACTGATGACTTTAGAAATCACTGAAGTGAGCGAGATGGGCCTAAAATCCTTCCAATGAGTTTTATCATTAGTTTTAGGGATAAGAACAATCAAGGCGGCAGAAAAATACTTTCCAGGGTCTTCACCCTGAAAAAAACTTTGAATCGCAAGAACCGCCGCTTTCTTTATGATGTCTCAGCAGGAAATATAAAAAGCGGAAGGGAAACAATCGGGGCCAGGAGCCTTCAGAGAACTAATATCTTTAAGTGCAGTGAAAATCTCTAACTCATTAGGGGGGGGGTCAGACAAGAAGAGGGGGGAAACCAAGTCCCTCAGATCCTCAAACAATTCTGATAGAATATCAGTGACCGGAAGAGCCTCAGCACAAAGAGAAGAAAAATAATCATCTGCATTGGAACCAATTTGATCGGCATCAGTGAGTACATTACCCTCATCAGTAACAATCTTAATAATAGCATTTATATTACGACGATGTTTGATAGTAGCATGAAAATATTCAGTGTTTTTGTCTTCGTTTTTGAAATGAGTGTCACAAGCTTTCTATCTAAGGAAATACTCCTCAATAGTGATTTCCTCCAAGAGAGTATGATGAGCATTAGCTAACTTGACACAAGATCAGGAGTGACTATCACCTGTGCCTTTAAAGCATCAACCTCCTGTTGGGCCTTCGAAACCATAGATGAACATTGCCAAAAGTATTCATGTTCCACCTTTTTTAAGTAAGAAGCAACGTTCTTATGTAATTGCCACAAAATAAACCAAGGATTACCACTCCACTGCGAGACCGAAGTTTGCTTAATCAAATCAATAAAGTAGGATGAGAAGTCCAAACATGAAAAAATTTAAAGTGATAGCGAGCAGGTTTAGAATGAAAAGTCAAACTAAGCAAAATAGGGTTATGATCCAATGCAGCATGATTAAGATTTTTGACATGAATAATACTGTAGTAGCCCAGAAAAGATGAGTTTCCCAGAAATCTATATAAGAAAACCACTCTCCCAAGTATAAGGAGAGTCTAAAAAGCCTAAATCATAAAGGCCAGCATCCGCAATATGCTCACAAAAACGGTTGATAAGACTTGTATCAACTTTAGCACCACCCATTCTCTCTGACGACGACATAATCATATTTAGATCCCCTCCAACGAACCAATTATCAGAAATAGTAGCACCCATATGAGTAAGTTGTTGTCAAATGAGAAGTTTGTCCCTTAAAAGAGAGCCGGCATAAATGAAAGAAGTCTAACTAAAAAAATTCTCCAACTGATTATGAATAAGAACATATTGCACATTATCATCAATAATTTTAAAAGTGATATCTTTCTACCAAAAGAGCCAAATTTTATTGTTCAGATTACTATAATGCATGTAACTCATGAATTTCTTAATGATATTCTCTTTATGAACCGTTACAAACGGTTCCAAAATAACAAAAATGTCTGGCTTATGGACCCTACATAAATGTTTTAAACGATTAAAGAAGTGAGGGTCCGCCACTACTCTAATGTTCCATACCAGAATGTTAAACATTTTGGCCCATGACACCCCCCTCCTAGCAAATCTAGGGGGAAGATGCAAGTGCTCACCCTCCGAATGGTATGTGACATCAATAATGTATGTCTGTGTCATAATTGGGAGTTCTGATTTGCTTCTACCTCTTCTCCTGCTATCAGATTCTAAAGCCATAGCAGTCATAGCAGATGGGTCCGGCGGTGGGGGAGTAAGTGATGGAGTAGTATGTTGATTATTTGCTTGTGGGGGATCCTGAACCTCAAATTGTTCGGCTAAAGCACTAGGGATCTGAGCCATTATGACACCTTCAAAGACCCACTATTGTTTACCTTGAGGGCATGGATGAGGATCACCATTTGATTTACCAATCTAGACTACTTTATAAACCAACTAGAGGTCAACACTTACATGAGATAAAATAGCTCCTTCAACTGAGCTGATTTTTGTTGAAGTTTTAGGAGAGTAAAAACATATCATTTCTAAGTAATAACATTTGATAGTAGGGTGAGGAAGTAGAACAGGGCTATTAAGGATAAGAAATGTACTTTTTTTGAGTGTGATGATCCAAAAAGAGTAAAATTAAAGACAATAACATTTGATTATGAAAATTTTAGATTATTGTATGACGTAAAATAAATGTATAAAATAGATGAAGAGAAAAAATAAAGAATTTTCAAGTTAGATATGAAAAAAATAATAAAATGTTAAAAATAAAAATCTGATGAAAATGTTACTTTGATAACTTATTAAATGGAAGTTTTAAGTGATGAGTACTTCAGGAGAGCATAATAAAAATAAAATGAGATGATTATTGATTGATAAAAAAAGTGAAGTTAGCCCTAAAAAGGATACATAAAGGCAATTGTTTGGTTTACATGAGATAATTATTAAGCATTAAAGAGTTAAGCGGGATCTTGCAATAGTTTGGCTAACGAATCTTTTCAATGGAATTATGAAGGTTAATAGAAAGACAAATACGGAGAAAAATCATTCTAGCTCCAGCACTTAAGAGCAAAAAAGGCGTACAAAATTGGGTTAGCCACAGAGATATCAAATTTGAGTAATAAAATAATAAAGCTATGTGAGAGAATAAAGAAATATATTTTTGAAAAAAAATTACATCAATTCAGAAGAATCAATTTGGTTTCATGTTTGCACAATTCACTTTAGACAAAATTATTTGGTGAAAATACTAATTGCATTTAAAATAGTTCTAGAACGATAAAAGAGAGACCAATTATTGTAAGATTACATCAAGAATTATTTTAAAGATTATACATCTTTTTTTTAAAAAAAAGATTATTCTTCTTTATTGGTTAAGAAGATGCTTACAATTAGGGANCATGTTTGCACAATTCACTTTAGACAAAATTATTTGGTGAAAATACTAATTGCATTTAAAATAGTTCTAGAATGATAAAAGAGAAACCAATTATTGTAAGATTACATCAAGAATTATTTTAAAGATTATACATCTTTTTTTAAAAAAAAAAGATTATTCTTCTTTATTGGTTAAGAAGATGCTTACAATTAGGGTGCATTTGATCATTTGAGATAGATCGGTTTTTCAAACTGGTCAAACCGAATGTAACTGAAATCCAAAATCCAAAAAATCGAACCAATCAAAACTTTGATAAAACCAAGCCGACGGAACTTACATTTAATTTGATTTAAATGGTTCAGTGAGAAATAAACCGAAGTTTACTCGTTAGTTGGAGTTAGGTTAAAAACAAAGATCAAGAATTACATACATAAATTCTACATTTAATTTCAATTTTTTTGTTTTTTGATTTGTTCAGATAAATAAAAATTAGGGACAATTACATACAGAGCACAAGAAACATTGCTATTTACAAATCAAGCACATAAGTGAATTTTTTAACTATAAAACCGATGCATTTACGCGTACCACAATCAAACTATTGTGAATTTGATAAAAATGAAAATTATGGGTTGGGAATTTATCATGATTTTTCATATTTCAGTGAGAAATTGAAAAATAAATGAAAGAGAGTGCTTGATTTGTAAATAGCAATATTTTGGGTGCCATGTATGTAATCACCCCTAAAAATAAAAATAAAAAATAATAATGACTAAAAACCTAATATTAAAGTTTTAAAAACCAAAACCAAAATACATTTTCAAACATAACTAAATCAATCAAACCTCTTCAACTCGGTTCAATTTTTGGTTTTCACATAATGATGCATACCCCCACTTACAATAGATATTTAAAAAGAGGTACACTAGGGTATGCTTTTCGTAAAAGATAGTTATTATCAATATAAATACAATGAAATGAGTGAAAAGATAAAGCAATGAGGATGTCTTTAAAATATAGAGAACTTAGAATTAGCAAAACAAAAAAAAGGTATAGAATATACAACTTTAGTGCGTGTGACATTCACAATTATAGTCAATATTTTGAGAATAAATTGATATCTAAGTTTAACAAATTTGTGGAGCTTCAATCTATTACAAAAAAGAATAAAGATAGAAATGAGGATATAACATTCAGAATTAAACTCGGATGTGGTAATTCAAAATGCAAGTGCCATAAGAGAATTATATGAAAGAGAATATCATGGAGACTAAAATGTAAAATTTACAAAATATCAATTAAATCAGTGATATTGTAGGGATTTAAGTGTTGGAAAATAAATAAAAAAACGATGATGTCTAAATTGAGTGTGATAGAGATGAAAATATTTAAACTGGTGTGCAATAAAATTAAGAAGAATACATTAAGGAATAACTATATTAGAGGAACATTTAAAGTGTCGTATGTTGACAAAAAGATAATTGGAAGTACGATTAGGCAATCAACAAAAATGCAACAATTAGACGAGAAGGAAAAAAATTAATCACTAGGAGCAGGAAAGTTAAAAACTAGACCTATGGTTGCATGAATGGAAGTTTTTCAATATAATTTGTAACCTCAGAAAATACTCAGGAAGAATGACTGAGAAATGGGGACTCAAAAAACAAACCCCAAATAATCGGTACAAGGCAAGTGATGATAATGACCATGAAACAAGACTTGCCTTAGTAATTCATACCTTAACTCCCAAACATGAGCTCATGGATAATATCCCTATTACTCACATTTTTTCTCCCTTAGAAAAATATCATGTTTTTCCATGACCATAGTACTTTTGCTTTGCAATAAAATTTATGTAATGCTCCAATCAAATTTTTAATAAATAATTTCATAATTTTTTTTGTTTAAAGTATTTTCCCATGCATTGGGATGTGTATTTTCTAATAGGCATGTCTTTTGCTTATAAATGCAAAAAAAATTAAATATGAACAAATCATCATTTTCTCTCTAAACAAGTTTATGTGCACAAGTATTGTTCACTTGTCCACAGAAAGAGTTATGGCATAATAAAAAACTCATAAACAAGGATATTCCATAAAATGAATTACATCAATGCCAAATCCTGACGCACAAGTTCATGCTAAGAACATTTTTTATGCAAAATAAGATAAAACCAAACAATAAGAGTATGGAAAAATAAACCTGATTTCCAGTTTTTCTTTCTCTCTCTGCTCCAGCAAGATCAGCGATCGTAAGAATTGCCTTAGTACATGAATGATCATCCGTGTCACTCTTCAGCATGCAACGAACATTAATGATACATTGAGATCGACTGCAAACCAAAAAAAGGATCAGTTATAATAATATCAAAACATATTATTAAAGATTAACTAGTAAAGAAAACTAGCACCACGAAAATGGATATGCATGAAAGCCTGTACAAACATTTATTCATGGATGCATGTGTACAAACATTTATTCATAAATGTACACATCATACATGTATGCATGCACATGTGCGTGTTTTGTGATTAACATTCTCATGTTCAATATTGTAAAGCAAAGATAAATCAATGCTGCATGCACTGCAACCTTGACAAGAAAGAAAACAAAACCCCTAAAGATTCAGAGAAGCTTCCAATGACAATCAATGCTTATCTCTCAAACATGAACTACATTCTCCAAAAAGATATTAAGATAAAGTAAACACATCGCAATTCACACTTTGAATCTAGCACATAAAAATCTATACATATATCAAGACTCAAGACACAAAAGTAGGACTAAAATGCTGATTCATGCAACAGTTTTCATTTCAGCCAGCAGCAAAATCTATTTCAGTATCACGTGCCTTGACTTGTTATTTGCATTTGTAGCAGCAGTAGACCGTTTGAAGGTGCCATGTGCTATTAATTTTTCTGCATCAGCAACTGAAGAAATCTTGACCTATAGAATCAGAAGAACCTCTATAGAACCCTACAAAAAAATTTGTTGTAAAAAACAAGATAGAACAGTTTCTGAATTTGCAGTAGTTACCTCCTTAAAGCTGCTAATGCCTCCCTGCTGGTGTGGCACAGACTCTGGTAACAAATCAAAAATCTTTTCTGCTTTCCCTCGTTCAGAATGTATTTCAAACATAGATAGATAATACGTCCTGTAATAATATGATACTCAATTTCTAAAATAAGAAAAGAATCACAATCAAAGAGAGAAGACAAAATATAGCTACACAACCAAAATTATCACTTCATTAATAGTTTTGACTCTCAATTCTCTAATTTGACCTATAAATTTAAACTATTAATAAACATTTTTTTTATTAAAAAGCTAACTGAAGTTCCTATAGAAAGGAGTGCATGACTAATGTGTGGATATCAAGAATCACACAGTTGATGACATTCGCTATGTTAAGAAATGGTTTTGAGCTAGAGATGCAACCACAACCTACATAATGATTACAAAAAGTAAGACTCATTTAATTATAGAAAATGGCCATAAATTTAAAAAAGAAAAGTTTAACAGAAAGCACTACATCTAATCATTGATGTACACACCAAAATGTACCTAGAGCTTCCAATATTCTCATCAACAGCTGCCTGGCTAAATATTTGCCTAAATGCAAGAGGCACAATACCCAGTTGCTGCGGAGATCCAAACATTGTATATGTCTTCCCAGAACCCGTAGGCCCCATTGCAACTAAAAGAGAGCTATGTCCTTCCATAAAATCCATCACTAGAGGTTGCATTACTCTATCATAAATGTCCACCTAAAGAAATGAAACTTCATAAGCTATTCCACTCATAATAAGTATATGCATTGATTAATAATATGTCATTTCTAATAACATAAAAATAACTACAATATATGAAACTTTACACAATTTCTTAATAGAAGCTTTATCATAGTAAGGACAACAAGCATATATAAATTTAAGTTGCAGAGTTGAAGTGCATTGACTCTTCTTGTGAGTTATTTGAAACATTGATGATGTAGTTCTTCTTTAATAGGCACAAGGTCACCTGATTGGCGCTGCATAACATACATTGCCAAGCGATAAAGTGAAAAGTATCAATCAGGATTCTTGCACTTCAATGATAGTCAAAATTATTTATTTACACAGGTCTCCATTTGGACAGATAATTACAGATTACTTTATTGAAAAATGGCCAACATACATAGAGGTTGTATTTGAGACAAACTGAACAATTGATAATTCAACCTCACACTGGCCACTGATACAACAAAAAAGAAAGCAAAATCCTCATAACCAAGCAGACATAGTAAAAGTTGCACAAATTACAATCCATGAGTATTTGAGAATCCATCACATGAAGATACACAGTACGTCAAATGCATAAATTTGCACTGGAAAAAGGCAATCTTTACTCAAAATATGCATGATACTTGTAGATATAATGCCAAGAAATGAATTGCCATGGAGGTAGAAGAAAAAAAAAAAACAACCCCATATAAAGTAGAAACAAGCATTCAAAGATAGAGGAGAAGTGAAAAAATAGAAATCATAAGGAAAGAGGAAATATAAGACAGTAAAAGAGAAAGAAACATGAACACTGAATGAAAGCAGAAGAGAACAGAAACATGAGGCATTATTTCTTACTTCTATCATCGATAAACCAATTTCAACATGAGGGTGGACGAAATTGTGGCTCTATACCTCCATCCTTAAAGCATTTGACTAAAACTTTACCATACAATAAAGGAATTATTAACTTGAATAATATGTGAAATATTCTATGGAATTTAATGAACGGTGAAAAAAAGGTAGAGGTGACATTAGGTACGGTTCCATTAACAGCTACAGATTAAAGTAAAAAAAAACACATGCAGATTAAGCTCAAACCTCGGAAGGAAGGTTTCAGGTCATTACTAAACATGGATGTACAATATATGAGTGTAAATCTTTGCATGCAAAACGGAGGAAAGAAATAAAACAAGCAAAGCTGCTAGGCGGCATCAGTGGCAGAGAAACAACTGAATAGGTCAGATGTGGCGTTGGCAGATTCAAAATGATATGGCTCTTGTAATAGATTGAAAATCAAAATTTAGGAGTTCCATACGTAAATACATAGAAAATGAGTGGTATGTATGTAAATGCTCTTAAAAAAAAGCCCAATAAATGATCGGATAAATTGAACAAAGCAACGTGAAAGAGAGCGGGAGAGGTCGAGTGAGAGTGTCAGACGGGTGAAAGATNGGTCAGATGTGGCGTTGGCAGATTCAAAATGATATGGCTCTTGTAATAGATTGAAAATCAAAATTTAGGAGTCCCATACGTAAATACATAGAAAATGAGTGGTATGTATGTAAATGCTCTTAAAAAAAAGCACAATAAATGATCGGATAAATTGAACAAAGCAACGTGAAAGAGAGCGGGAGAGGTCGAGTGAGAGTGTCAAACGGGTGAAGGATAAATAGTGATAGGAAAACCGAGCGAGGGGCAGCGGAGATGGGGTCGACAACCAGCGGATCAACACAAGATTAAGGGTCCGTTTCGGGCAGCTTGTGCGTTTCAGGATAAGCTGCTTATCCTGAAACGCGGCCGCGGGCCGCGTTTAGTGTAAAAACCCAAACGCAATTTCGGATAAGCTGGCGAAACACGCGAACCAAACGGTACGGCGGCGTTTTCAAAACGTCGCCCGCACTTATAAGCTGTCCCAAACGGACCCTAAGCAAGCAATAGTTCTGGGAACGAAGGAGCTAAAGTTTTAAAATGATGAAACAAGAGTTATAATTATTTATATATTTCAATTTAACTGAACTAAATAAATTATATTGAGTATAAATAACATTTAATTACTAATTAATANAAAACCCAAACGCAGTTTCGGATAAGCTGGCGAAACGCGCGAACCAAACGGTACGGCGGCGTTTTCAAAACGTCACCCGCACTTATAAGCTGCCCCAAACGGACCCTAAGCAAGCAATAGTTCTGGCAACGAAGGAGCTAAAGTTTTAAAATGATGAAACAAGAGTTATAATTATTTATATATTTCAATTTAAATGGACTAAATAAATTATATTGAGTATAAATAACATTTAATTACTAATTAATAATAATTTATTATTAAAAAGTTAATGTATTGAAATTTATTTAAGTTAATTTATATATAATTAATTCAAAGTATTTGTTTGAATTAAATTAATTTCAAATTGATGCATTTGTATCTAATTTATCTAATTAAACACTAAATATAATTTATAATTTTTTTCTCAACCCTAATTAGGTTAATTAAAATGTATTTAGCATATATTAATTGTCAAATCAATTATTACTTACCAAATCATTAAACTAATTAAACAATGTCTTTTAAATAAATAAAAATCACAAATATATTTAAAATTAATATATTTAAATTCGAAACTTTAAAGCTATAAGTTAATAGAATCCACTTAAATCATAATTTGACAATATTAATATTTATTTATCAACCAATATTCATCTCTTGTCTAAATTGTGGAAGCCTTCTCCACCAAATAAAAGTTGTAACATGAGCTAGACTTACAACAGAAAAACTTCAACAGGACTGGCAATATAAAGGAAAAGAGGCTATCATAGCTAATTTCTATCTTCACTCAAATTCATAAAATAATCTTTTAATCAAATTCCCCAAACCCTCAACATAAAAAACCTGAGAAAGCAGTGATGAGAGATCAAGGCGAAGCCAAACCACATCTTCCTCCTCAAATCTAGGATTTACAACAAAAATGTGTAGAATAAAATTTAAAATTACAAAAGGTAGCACTTAAATTCTTAGGGTTTGTTTGGAATCACTTTCTATTTTTATTTTATTTTTTTTCATTTTAAGTTTGTTTTGTTTTGGTTTTGTTTTTTATTTTCTGTTTTTAGAAAATAAGTTTGGTGGTGCTATGATTTATATGTTTTTAAAAATAAAAAATATAAATTATGTTTGATTGGACAGTTTTTTTAAGAAAAACTATACTTTTCAATAAAAGGGTTGGGCATACGTGCACTTTGAACTCTGTCGCTCATGGCATATATGTCTTTCGTGCTCCACCCAGCACGAAGCATTACCCGTGGGCGGGCGGCAGCTGACAGGGGTCGACGACTGCCGACAGCGGTGGCTGGTGCCTCCCGACGACTGTCTCTGTCGAGCAGCAGCTACGGCAAGTGGGTGCAAGCGGAAGCGTGCGGCGGCCGACAGGGGTCGGCGACAATCAGTGGGGACCACCAGCAGCTGGCGGCGGCCGACTGCGGGTGTGCTGCGGCTAGGGGCAGGCAGCGAGCCTCGCACAAGAACTGCTACAAAAAACATGTTTTTAAAATAGTAAAAACATAATTTATGTGTTTTGGTATTTTGAAAACAAGTCTTATGTATTTTAGAAACAAAATTTAAAAAAAATAAAATAAAATAAACAAACAATAATGATCTCAAACAGGGTCGTAGTAAATTGGTTAAAAATAAAATGAAGAATTATAGTTTATCTAGCTCTAGCATTCACCATACCAAAAGAATAGTGTTGTGTTGAAATTCATATACTCTTACATATTAGTTTGAACGAACTAAAATATTGTACACTAAAAATGAGTCCATGATGATCCTAAAGAGATCTAACGATACCGAAGGGCTACCAAACAACCAAGGAACAACCCAGCCGACCGAAAGATTGAATAACTGACAATCGGATCATGACAGCCTACCGGAAGTCTCAAGAGACAACCTCGGAGCCGACAAGACTGAGCGCAAAAGATGTTTAAATCGAGGAAGTATCATTTGTGCCTCATTGGTAAATATGATCACATTTTTTTCTTAAAAAATTCTCTCGTTCTTATTGCAGTTTCGTCTCCCAGAAGTAAGAGAATTAAGAAACTTAATATGTACGCTACAAATATGTCTATGTTGATCCTAAAGAGATTTAACAATATCAAAAAGTTGTCAGATAACTGAAGATCTACCAGACTACCCAAGAGCTGTCAAACAACCGAAGGGTTGTCAAACGACCGAAGGGCTCCTGCTCGACTGAAGGTCTGCCAGACAAGGCCAACAAGGGAAAGGCATCTACGCCAACGATTAAACAAAGGTTTAACATTCCAACAATCTCACAAGTATCAACATGAAGCTCTCTCAAACAACTCTTCAAGAGATCAAATATGGGTCAAAAATAGTTATTTTACGTTTTTGGCCCTTTATCTCTTATAAATATGGGATTCGTAGAATTTATTAGGGGTTTTTGGCTCTCCTCTCAGACTCATCCTCTACAGGGAAAACTCTCTCCCGCCCATACAGGACAAGTCCAAGTACACTCTCTCCTTTTCTCACCCTCTGTCTCTCTATATCTCTCCCTCAGGATTCCCAACGCTCCGATCCTTTGGCATGCCTCACATCCAATGAGAAAATCTAAGTTTTAAAATTATTGTGTGATTATCATTGCAAAATCCCATAAATCCGTTGAACTCCCATGACTTACAAAAAAAATGTGTCGAAATATGATTTAAAATTACAATGATTTTATATGAGATAGAGATGTTTAGAGATAATTGATAGATTGTATGTACTCAAGTTTGATTTATTCAAGAATTTAATAGAATTTAATGATTTTTTTTACTATTAAATTATTTATATATGGAGGCAAGCACAAGACGAGTTTAGGACTCGTCGTAAGGCTGCCCTCAACTCGGATGAAATATTCAATTATTAAATTAAGAAGAAGATTATATAAAAAGTTAATGTTTATTATTATTTACTAATATACATTATTTATCTAGAATTTACATTTTAAAAAAAATTCATATTGAGCATATCAATCCCGATCAGCCTAGTTTGATGATGCAAATAAACATCTGCTTAATTTTAATTTACAGAATTTCATAAAATTATAATAATAAGTATAAATTATTAATTATTACATGTCATATTGTGTTTATCATGCATGTTAATAAAGTAATTGTTACAAGTACATTCAGATTAACAAATAAAAGGATTTGAAAATAATTAAAACACATAAATTTGATTTTTTAAAAAAAAACATATATGTTGTGGTAAAGAAATAGATATATTAATGATTTGCACAAGAAAGATAAAAATTTCGATAAGATGAGTCTTGATAAGAAAATGATTGAATTTTTCAATCTTAATATTAAAATTGAAAAAGATCCATTGGAGATAGTTCATAAAGCAAAATGTTAAGATGACTAACTTTCATCAACAGTGATAATGGCCGACGAGCATGGTGATAACACAGTAAAATAAAATAAATCAAAATCAATAAAAATATAATTTAATATTAAAAAAAAGGTTTAAAATAAAATTGAAGATAAAAGCAAGTAAAAGAATATATGATATTGCAAGTATGGTGAATAATAGAATTGTCAATAACAATTCTACTATTTTTTCTCATATCTTATAGATGACTTTTAAATCATATTTCTATGTGCCTTTAGGTATTCCAACATATTTAATTATCACTGTTGTTGTTACTCATTTTAGCCACCGACGTGCATGCATGTTATTTTTTTATTGTATAATGAATCTTATTTTAGCATTAATTATCTAATTGAGCATATTGCTTTCCAGATATCATAATATTGGTTTTCAAGAATGGGTAAGAAAGAGTTGAACCGCCAATCAGGTACATGATGTGTCATTTTATATAGCCTTTGAATGTAAAAAGTTTGGAGATTTTAGAAAACTTATGGGGTACGTATGATTTTATATTTAAGTATTTTAAAAGCTCTATATTTTACTTAATGATTAGTTATGCATGCTTCTCTGTTTATATTTAATATCAATAAATATTTGATGAGTTGAAATGAAAAAGTTTGTTTAAGAAGATTTAATAATATATATTATCCACTCGTTTGGTACAGATGAGTGTCAGTAGAAATTAATTAGGACTAAGTCGTCCTTCCCTGCTGCAGTCATATTTGAGTATGTTTTTATATTGAAGAACATAAAGATAGTTTCTTTTTAATTTTAGTAGATAAAATCCATAATATTTATTTCCCAAATAACAAATAACTATCAAGATGCATTATGTGAATATGCAAAGTTAAATTATTGAGTAATTTTTATGTATTGCACATACTTTGGACACATTAGCTAATTCTCTTAAAACAACAATTGAGCAACTTTTGTCAATCTATGATTTAAATATTTCAATGTGATCAAGGTTATCATTGAGTCAGTAATATAAGAGGAGAATTTAATAAGTTAAAAGCATTAATCTTGAATGAAAGTAAATCTACTATGTATTTTCACTATTTTTCACAACAACTTCAATTAGTTTTAGTATTTGTTGCTAAAAAGTATCTTCAAATTATCATATTATTCAATATGATTTTAAATTTGACCAATTTTATTAGTGTCTCAAGTAAATGTCATGATCAACTCATAAAAAAAAATAAAGAGTGAAGATCTTAAAAGCATTAGAAAATAAAACTATACATAATATAAGGTATGAAGAAAACCAAGAGATTACTCTTAAACGAGCAAGGGATACACAATTGAGTTCACATTATAACCACTTATGAGATTGATTAAAATATTTTTTTTAATAGATGATGTATTTAAAAAAAAATTAAGTGATGACATAATGTCTTAACAAAAAGAAGATGCCTGAATGATATTAGATACAATCCCAGCATTTAAGTTATATTTTAATCTTCAACTAATAAACGACATTTTTGAAATCATTATTGAATTGTCACAAGCATTACAGAAAATAAAAATAAAAATAAAAAAATAAATATTGTGAATGCTATGTATTTAGTTTAAATACCAAAAATAAGATTGCAAATATGAGAGACAACAAAAGTGAAGATTCTATTAACAGAATATCTTTATTTTGTCATCAACAGAAAATAATTATTCATTCTATGAATGATAAATAAATCATTCGTGGATGCCCTCATCTTGGAGTTGTAGATATAAAAAATTTACATCATTTTCTAGTTGAAATACTTTAGAGTCATTAATATGCAGCTTCAAGAATCGAATAATCATTTTACAGAAGCAAATAAAAATTTATTTTTGTATATCACAAGTTTGAATCCAACACATTCATTCACTAANCATCTTGGAGTTGTAGATATAAAAAATTTACATCATTTTCTAGTTGAAATACTTTAGAGTCATTAATATGCAACTTCAAGAATCGAATAATCATTTTACAGAAGCAAATAAAAATTTATGTTTGTATATCACAAGTTTGAATCCAACACATTCATTCACTACATTCGATAAAGATAAGCTAATCGAAATAATGCAATTTAATTCAATTGATTTCAATTCAAAGATTTAATATTTTTTATAATAAAATAGAAATTTATATTATCAATATGTGATTTGATGTAAAATTTTCATTTTTAAATATATTGAAACTCTAGCAGAATAAATAATTCAAACAAAGAAAATATCATATTATACCATTTTATTTTTAAGCTATTGAAGCTAACATTAATTTTATATATTCCTACAGCAACTGTTGAAAGGGTTTTTTCTGCTATAAAAATTATAAAAAATTGACTACATAATATAATTAAAGATAAAAGGATGAATGATATCTTGGTCACTTACATTGAGAATAATATTTAATGATATTGATACTAATGTAATCATTCGAAATTTTCAGATTATGAAGACAAGATGATACAAGTCGTAAATTATTTTATCGTTATATATTTTATCATTTTCTATTAATAGATTCTAACAAAAAAAAAAATTTAACACAACTTTTGGTCACAAGCCTGGATGAAAAAGATTTAAGGAAATTTTTAAGAATTTTTGAAAAAACTATTTTGTGCCCTGCTTTTAAATTTTTTTAGTTTCCCGTTAATTATAAAACCATGGGTTAATATTGTAAGGGGATACTTAAATTGATCTTTATATTGTCAAGATTACCGTTATTATTATGTCAATACCATCTTCATCAAACTTTATGCAATATATTAGATCATGTGTTACATGTTTACTTGATGGTTCATATCATGAATGTATTTGTGCTTATGAAGTAGAGGTACAATTACAACTTGTTATCAAAATTATTTAGTAGTCTCTCATAACATTGTGTNATATATTAGATCATGTGTTACATGTTTACTTGATGGTTCATATCATGAATGTATTTGTGCTTATGAAGTAGACGTACAATTACAACTTGTTATCAAAATTATTTAGTAGTCTCTCATAACATTGTGGTTGTAATTCATATCAACATTATATATAGTTTGTGAACACTGGTATTGAGAAAAGAAACAAGTGAATAAG